>JACMIF010000169.1:27201-55857 GCA_014805445.1 Diplogasteroides magnus | reverse complement strand
AAAAAACATGTTAGTACGGTGCGAAAAATCCATACAGTACGCTAGTTTTTCGCGTCGAGAGTCCGCGCGCTGCGAGTTGCAAGCCGTTTCCGAAACGCAAACGAAAGAACCAGCAAAACCGTTTCCGAAACGCGGAAACGCGGCAAAAGAACGCTCCATTACTGAAGATGTTCTGTGACTATTGTGCCATTCACTTCCAGGTTCCAGTCTTTCATACAAATCTTCTTTATGAACAGTAGCGATCGTGAGTTGAATGACAAAGATAGAATGGTCGGAATCAGCTTCTAGTGATCACATATTATGTAGATACAGTAGAATGGCCTTGAGTACCCCGGGATTCCTGTTAAAGTTGTCCTAATGTAGCAGTCGGGGCTGTAATTGAAGTTTGTTTCATTTTGGAGTCTATTTGAATAGAACCTGCATTCCATGCACCACTGCCTATTCGAGAAAGTTTCTTCCTAAGATATAAACATAGTGAGATAAAGAAAATTGAAAATGTACCTGCAACATCCTTCAAAGCATTCTCCTTCCTTGTCTTCCAATTCACAATGAGAATGAGATTGACATTCACGCTGCAATGAAACATCATTCATAGGACTCTTGTAGTCTTGACACAGTCAATCCCAGTGCATATACATTACTTCTCTCTGAGAATGAGCTCTCATACATTCCGTCGTCTCTGTCGCAGAGACCAGGGGTTCTAAATGGGTAAATTTGTCGTCATTCTTCTCTCTCACTCCCTGATTGATAATCGCGCAGTGGAGAAGAATGACGACAAATTTACCGATTTAGAACCCCTAATAGAGATGACCGAACGAAAGAGAGATGGAATGCACTTTGGGATTCAATCTGCCAATACTGGACTTTTGGGATGAATTGCACATGCAAAGCATCAGCACAACATGTGTATGAATAAGAAGGCGTAAAAAGAGCTATTCATGTTCAATCCAAATTTTCGAAATTAACAAGATAGAAAAGCTATTGCGTGAAAGTCGAAAATTAGGTAGTTAGTAATCACTTTGAAATGGTTTAAGATTGGTCATTGAATTGTCGTCAACTGACAGTGCAATTACTTGTGCCCTTCTGAGGATCATCCACACAACATCCATTGACACTACACATCTAAAGAATGAAATGATTCTTCTGAAGGAGAACCACCCACCTGATCCACCCCGTTCTGTTTCCTACAGAAGTCACTCGTCTGACATTCTGTGCATCCCAGTACACGATCACATGCTCAAACTATTCACTTACCACAGTTCATCCAAGTGTTCATTGGATTGTGGTTTGAAAGATACAGACATACGTGTTGACTGTGTTATTGTTCCAGTTCCAAATGGATTGGGACAATCGTAGCGGAAATTCTTGATGGATGAAGTGGTAGAAATGAAGAGAATGAAGAGAAGGACAGAATGATCCATTGGCATCCCTCAATGCTCATGTTATGGTGCAACAGATGTCTAATCGTTGAGGAATTCGTGAAGAGCAAAAAGATGAAAAGAAAGCAGAAATGGAGATTGCAGTTGACAATGAATAGTAATGATAATCGATGACAGAGGTCGAGTGAATGAGAAAGGAAGAGAGAAGAAAGAAGGAGAAAGGGAGGGGACACTCATTCGTTGTCATTCCCTTCTCATGAACAGTCGTTTCATTTCATTGTCTCTTTTAGTCTTCCTCATTCCATTCAACTCCGCTATTGAACCATTGAAAGACGATGTGGTGGGAATGGGAATCCATTTCAATCTTCATGAGTATATCAGAGAGTTCATTTCTACGATAAAGAATCCTTCGAGAAGATAACTGACGAGAAGTTGAAGTGAACTTATCTTCAATTCATAGTTCATATCAGTCTTATACAGGGAATTCTTCACTGCGGGCTTCTCTGAGGCGGAATTTGAACCAAATTGTCAGGATAAGAAGGCGATGATAGTGAGTGAGAAAGGGAATGAGAAGGGAATTGGTTCATAGATTGTTCCAATCTACTTCAATCCTGGTGACAATGTTGAATTGCCATGCAAAGTATGCGAATGGGGATTCGCATTCAATGGTTCGAAAAGATTCACGAATAAAGGGAAGAAATAACAAATTGAGGACTTCCCAAGACATGGAGACACATCAAATTGTACAACACACTCGACTTCCTGGAAAATCCTATCGTATGATCTACACTGGTTACTGTAATACCGTAGTCTCTGCAGCAATGGGTTCGCAACTTCGGTCCCGTTCACTCTGAAAGCCTCACTCAAGCAATGACTGTAGAAGGAGGAGGATACATGAGGTCATACAGTAACCAGTTACAGTATCCTACAGTAGTCATTGAAGGCATTTGCATTTGGTCAAGGCTGAGTACTACACATTGGACACATCTAACAGCGAAGTTCTCCCTGATGTACAGAAGATACCCAGGTTGACTAGTGACGATAATGGTAGAATGATCAATGTATTCAGTATTCATTCATTCCTCCAAGCACACGGTCGACTCTACATTCGAAGTGTTTGTTTCACTCTTACTGTACCCTTAACTTCCTTCAATTGAGGCTCAAGCTGAATCGTCTGGTGTGTACTACTGTTATGATGATTTGTCTAGGGCTGCACATACCAGAGTGGGTACTGTAATGATACTGTATCTACAGTACTCCCTTGAAGGTCTTCTATCTCCTTCTCGCCAACACTCCTCTCGTGTTCAGAAGTGACATGTATGACAGCAAGTTCGCCACAGCGTGGAATGGTCCTTCTTGGTCATTCATACATTCTGATTGTTGTTTGATTTGAGTTGACCATTGGCAGAGCAGTGGACTTCCATTTGAAGAAAGGTGTGCGGATCCATTGGATTACCCGGTATACGTGACGTCATCATCGACAATGGCATTGTGATTAAGATTCCTGATGAATACAGTCACATGAGATACACTCCTTCTGATCTGAAAAAGATCAAGCCACTTCCTCTCGTGAGTTACGTCTATTCAACAGTCCACAGACAAGACTTCAGTCGGCCGATGTTAAGCTGCATGGTCCAAATGGACAGACAAAATCGTATGCTCACATATCAAACCACTTGCATCACATGATTTGAGACTCAACCTTGAACTGGACCTTGAGTATTCTCCATGGACTGAGTGTATGAATGGAGTGGTGGGTATCGAACACTACCGTAGTCCACATACAGTACACTTTCTCTTCAGACTTATCGTGAGGCTCATTGTATACTTCGTCGTAAGGAAGGGCGTAAGATCGCACACAACATCGATAATATCTCTTAGTTATTCTCTTTTCAGAACTAATCCCTGCCTCAGATTCAAGTAAGCCCGACTATGACGTCTTTTACCGACTTAACTCGTACTTTGACCACTTTAAAACTCTTCGAGTTCACAGGTTTGACAAATCATTCGAAAGATTACAGCTGAACTGTCTAGTTACATGCTGGTGAGTCTCTTCTACAAAAAGGACACTTTCCATGGAACTGAAAAGGAGAGTTGTGAGACTAGAACCTCCCGCGTTTGGAATGCATACCTGAGGGTGCGGAGTGTATTGAGCGTGTCTCGGCAAAAAGACAACTCGCAAATGTATGTTTCACACACAATGCCCACATGTCTTTATGCCGAGATGACCAGAATGCATTGAGAATCTTGCATATTGTCACATTCAGTCAATCCTTACTTCAATCACTGGCGGTAATATAAAGGATCTTACCGATTTACTCAATCCTGGCTCGACGGCTATTTCGGATTCAATGAGGAGTGAGTACACCTTCTCAATAACTCGTATCTCTCTACAGAAAATGCCCAGTACTGCTATGATATAGGAGATCGCAGAATTAACTCTGTGTGAGACTGTATTGACCCCCACACCCTTCATCGATCACTGCAGGTTCACTATCAGAGGAGTTTCATTCATTGATTCCCAGACCTGTCCTTGAAGTCCCCCTAGAAGGAAGTTCATTCACAACAATAGGGTCCTGTCTCTATAAAGCGTTTATTACATGTATTGATTAACAGTAAACGAAAACACTGGGAGAGAAGTCACAAATACCGGTACATTGCCAGTAATCAGGTCATAAACAAAGTATAAAACTCGTATGTTCAACTGCAGCATCTAACAGGCATACCGTAGTCATCTCAGAGAAGGAATGTGGCAGTGTTGGCAGAATGGGCATCATAGATGAGAGTATTGTGAACGGGAATGTATTGACGAGTCGCCAGTTTAATCACCTAAAATTGAAGTTTATTCATCATAATGACTATGTGTACTCTATTGAATGGGACTACCCAAGAACAAATGAATGAAAAGTAACCTCTTGAGCTGCAATTCCTCCCATCAATGCAGCCACTCCATGTACTTCTGATGCTGCATATCTACAAGAGGTCAATTCAACCATCTGCTCAATACGTTCTTATAATCACGTCATTATCACATTATCGTATGGAAAATGAGCGATTCACCTGCAGATTTCATCGATTGCGCCCGTCTTGGCCACATTCTTCACTACCGTATCCACTGATGGTCCCTGAAGATACTGTATTTATATCCGTCTAAGAGTTCTCTGATACCTCTCCTTCCATTGAATCTTCACTCTCTTGCATACACTCCTTGACAATGTTGATTACTCTATTCTTCACATCAAACGAATCGATATCACAGGGTATTCCATTCGTTCCGGGGAATCTACCATTGCTAAGGATAGAGACTATTTCATATTTACTGTCATATGCACAAAAGACAACAAAACAAAATTGGAAACAATAATGGTCAAAAAGTATTGCTTACCTTCCCTTCTCATCTCTAAATCGGTCGACTGCCTTGAGTAGAAGCAACCAAATAGTGGGAGAGGCCACTCCTTCCACAAAGTCTTCCTCTTCAAGATATGAAAGAGGAGTCACAACTGCCTCCTACAACCATCTCCCTTCCCTCTACAGTAACCCTCTCCCTCACTTTGAATGCCTGTAGTGCTCCTTCTCCTCCAATACTCGTTCCCCTCTGCATATCCAGAAGGGCTGCATTCTTACAGAATCGAGTGCATGCCTCCTTTGATATGGGACCGAATGCAATTCCATCTGTTCTACGAGAAGGAATGGGAGAGGAATGAAGGGCAGTTAGACTACGACGATCCTCTTCCATCTTACAATCCAAGTCCTTCACTGTATCTGAATGTGTATATTCTACATGAACAATGAGGTATGCAGTCACCTCCTTCATTCATATTCTGATCCTCATTTGCACATGATTCTTCTTCAATCGAACGAACATCCTCCAGAACCTGATGACAATGATTATGATGAAGATGGAATGACTTCTCGTACTTCAATCACATCCTGCATTGCCTTCTCATGATAGATCGAAGCAAGTCGTGCATAACTGAATGAGTGTGTCAATGACTGATATACCCAATTGCTCACCTGGCAGAGTCACTTGCCATATCTGGAAGTTGTCCTGCTAGGGGAAGGAGACCATTCCTCTCCACAAAACGTCTACAAACAATCACGGTGTCATTCAAGAGACAAGTTCAGTCTTCACCTCAGAGCAGTGCACATCACCCAGAATGGCTCTCCCGCACCACGAATCTCAATTGTAACCATTGTATGATGTCACAACGAGGAAGGAAATGAATACCTCTTCAGAGCATTTGGGATCAGCAAGAAGATCGTTCACTTTGGATGGAATCTAAAGTCATTCAAGGTAATCAGAGCCCTTTAGATACAATTCTTACTTTAGATACGAGTAAACTCCTTGCGAGACTTGTCTTTGCTTGGTCAAAGTTCTCATCCGTTCCTCCTTGTTCCTTCTCTCGAGCCAATTCCATTATAAAAGGAAGGAAAGCCTTCCTCTTAGCAAATGTATCAGGGAAGGCATTCGGATCAGACGACTGCAAGAGAACGAATCAACGGTTGTTACACATATCACTCTGACCTTTTTGTAGTTCTTCAGAGCCATGGCATAGAGAACAAGGTAAGGAGTGTGGCGAACCTGATAGTATAACTCCCAATAAGCAGTCGAACGTTTACAGTATTAAAAGTATATCTGCTATTAATTCACCGTGATTTCACCTGTTCATCAGTCATTGTACTAAGATCTGTAGATTCGATCAGTTCCTTTAGCGCAGGGAAGGGACGGTCGATCCTGAACAGAATACATAGTATTTCATTCTTCAGTTACAGTATACCTGAGATCAGGAGGAACGTTCTCCTGATGGGTGTTCACAATCGGATGCTCTTTCACGCATATCTTCAGTGCACCCAAGAAACCGTACACTCTGTAAGGAAATTGTATCCAAATGCCACTTCAAACTATGTGAGATCATCATTGTGTTTATCATGTTATGCAATGATAGTGTCACCTGGTAGAAATGAATGGAATTCCTCTGTCGAAGAGGAAAGAAGAAATAGGCGTTGCCTCACTCTCACAGAAGTTCACAGCCACCACAACCTACACAAAGAGATGTGAGATTAGGGGAAGGAAGTGACAATACCGAGAATGGAACGAGTTGTTCAAGATGGGATGAATTGAGGGAACGAGAGGGACGACAAATGAATGAACCAGACACACGACAATTGAGTTCCTAAAAAGAGAACACACTTGCCATATCCTCACTACATTAGGAAACAGAAGTTAAATATTGAGCCGTATTCGGAATTAATACCTTGAGCAGTCTCACAGCAGCTTCAGCTCGCGGTTTTCCTATGTCCGACTCTTCCATAAAGAAATTCGTCCCCAAATCGGGCTGAATTTACAAATTACAGATCCATCAGAAGAACGGACTGTACCTGTTCAACTACGGCATCATCAATAATGCAGAAAGAGTCGATTCCAGCGAGAACAAGACTCTTCAGTATTTCCGTAGCTGGAATTGGCGGTTGAAAGTAACTCGACTCGAACATTTTAAATTGTGTATACGCCAAACGAAATGATGACTAACCAAGGGCAGAACTTCCGAGAAGACAAACAGTGGTCGTTTCAATCGCTGACTGTCCATCGTCACCCCAAAGACGAACTTGTCTGTCGTAACGAAGGTCCTTCATCTGTAGAGAATAAAACTCAGCCATGGACAAGAACACACAACTTATGAGGAGGAACGACAACGGCCCGACATTGCGAAAAACGAATTCAAAAGTAGGTCAGACCATTGCTCCAGGCTAGCTATAGCTAGCCAATATTGATATATTTACTTTGTACAACTCAAAATCCGAGAATGCCTAACAGGGAAGCGAGAGAGCGCGCTAAAGGCATGGCGGGCGAGAGAGCATGTGGCGGGGCGAGACGACGAGAGTAAGCTCAGCCCCCTTGTTGGGAAATCTCTCCCGGTCACACCACAGTTCACCCTACTCAAATTTTTTGACTTGTTCGTCTCACTGTGGGGCTGGGGACGGTCATCCGGCTCCGAATCGAGCCGCGTCTGGGAATTAGGCTGTGATTCGGCGCGAAAGTACTATAGAATTTGAGCGAAAACTTTCTGCCCCATCACACTTGTTCTACAGCATTTTGCGAAGCGTTTCCGACTTCTGTCGTCGCATGGCAGGCCGTAAGTCCTTTATGACTCGTTTTTCTTGCTTCATACTCAGTTTTGTTCGATTCGATCCAGGCAACGCCCCAAGTGAACAAGTACCGTAGTCCTAAATTACTGTAATTTGTCAATGGAGCAGACATTTGAGCACACATAATTTCGCACAATTTTTTGTCATTTTTGTTGCTTTTTGGAAGAATTTATAATAAAGTTAATAAAGTCGTCTGGAGAGTCTACGAGGCGCTTCCCTACAGGGAGATAAATAGTCTGGGCGATATGAGAGAGCGACGGATTTGCATAGGAGCATGCTCGAGCAGAGAAAAACGCTTTTTATCCCCTCGTCGTAAAGCACTTCGCAGATTCCATGGACGATTTCTTTAGATCTGAATAGTGAGTAGCATGTATACTGAAAGGATATCTTTGATCGAATAGACTGCAAAAGTTGTCTTCTGCACATTACCTTAATAATAGCTATTGTAATGGTGTGGTTGGTCGTGCTGACAATTACTGTGGGTTTTCCGTGACACAGCCGGTCACCAGCGCGCCACGCCCACTTTTCTCAGCCGGTATCTCTTTTTCTCTGGACTCTCTCGCTCTTCATACTCTCTCGTCGCGCGCATGCAAAACATGCATTTTCATTCTTGCTATTTTTACTGTGAAAAGCACAGGTCGATTTTTTTAAAAAGCTCTCTCTTGATCGGTAGGTTTTGCTTCTGGCTTTCTCGCACGACTACCAGTTCGCGTCCATGAAGTGCGTACCAGTGGTTGAAAAGCTTTTTCACCCACTTTTTCATTCAGTCAATTTTTTCTCAAAGATGATAAAAGCGATAATTACAAAGTCACTTCGATAATTTGTGGAAATATCTCAAATTTACCCCTCGGTGATATCATCATGGTACATTTCGGTTGGATGGAGATATTGCAAAAATGCCAACTTTGATGCGCCGAAAAGTGGGTCGATTTTTGCTGTTTTTCGACCACCAAAGCTTTGCAAGAGCGAAATCGAATAAAAGGCGCTTCAGCAAAGGTAGGCAATTGAACTCGAAATCTGACAGAAATATTAGTTGATTTTTATCAAATGCGGTTGATGGGTTGAAAAGACTTTTGTGCAAGCATAGAAATCGGCCACTTTTCCGTTTTTCAGGCCCTGAAAGAACAGATGGATGATAACAAGAACAAGTTATGGCGTTCATTGAAGTACGAGTCCTGCATAGTAAAATGGCTTTTCAGTCAAGGCTCTAAGTTGTGGTATCTGAATGTGAGACATTGGTGAGACTTGGAGGTCAATGCGCAGGCACTTTCCGTAGTATACCGTATCTAGAGGTCCGAATACGCAAGGACCCGCCACAACATGTGATGGTCTATAGTGTATAATATCCGCACATTCTCATGGGGCATTACTCACGAATCTCTCTTATCGTATATCTGAGTGATGATGAATGGAATGGATGAGATCTCATTTGGACTATGAATGAGACAACGTTGGATCATATCTGGGGACAGTGCCCGCCAACGCTGAGGCTTAAAATTATGCTAACTATTCCACTCCATTCAATATATGTTATGGCACTTAAATTTTAAACGATTCTCATAAATTAAGAATGGAAAATCACTCAGATGCCATTTCGACGCACTTTGAGAAGCATTCTACAGTATCCAGACCTTCCAGTCAGGACCATTCACCAATAACACCTACTACTCTATAAGACGCATGTCGTGGTACCTCATTCATAGGCTTATCACACCACATTCGAACGTGAGAGACAACGGAATCTGTGTAACAGACGTTTTACCACAAACCCGGCTGGTGTGCGACGCACATTCGCACGACCATATATAAGCGCCCTCGCTCCAGGTACGGTAAGTCCAAATGGAGCGGACGATGGGGCGCCGGGTGAAAAATGTGGGCGTGGCGCGCTGGTGACCGGCTGTGCGTGATTTTGAAACGTCGTAATTTTGTTACATCTTTTTTCTACAAGATTTTCAGTTTTTTTCTGTAACTTAGCTCTATTCTGCCTCCTCAGCATGGCTATAGTTCAATCCATATTCACCTCCACTGTTTTGACTGGGGTTTATTGCCCAATCTTTGCTTTTTAACGTAATCTATTATTGGGTAAGCGGGCCAAAATTGCCTGCACCGATGACGGCCCCTGGTAGTTGCGTCAGATAGCAGGCACAAGGATATTTCACACACTACTATATGCAGTGTGTGAATCATTTTACATTTCGGGATCACGAAATATGCACACATACACTTCCGCACAAGATACTTTCGCGCAGGACACTTCCGCACAGTACATTTCCGCACAACTCATAACTCCTTCCGTTTTCATTTTCATGAAATACTGCCAACATGATAGTTGCTGATCTTGACGAGACGAGCAACTTTGTTGTTTAGTGCGAAACGTGAAAATGAAAACTAAACGAGTTATTTCAAAACGGCATTTCGTGTCATCGGAACACTTTAATCCAATAATATCACACGTACTTTCCTCCGTTAGCGACAAACATGTATACATGTACTTTCTTCTTTCAACCGTGCGATCGCTTAGAATGACTCGGCTATTTATGAACATGAATTTTAGCAATGCTCAACGCCGGGATCGCTCAGAAGTTATGCCAGAATACCAGACCTTCTAATCTCCAAGCAGGTGCGCATATCTGCTTTCTACATTATTATTTTTATTTATTGTGGAATACGATAATCCTTTAAGTTCGATTCCTGCGTGCCAGATGGGAGCGTACTTATCTAAAGGATCTCTACCACAGACGGACACTTCTCGGAGCAGATCCCGTCATCTCTCGATCAGCCTATCCCAATTGGCAAGTGATTCTATTCTGTGAGAGTGCCATCCCTTCCCCTTCCTGTATACCGAGGCCATCCATTCTCTTGTATTGACATTGTGTGATGGAAGGGGCCGGTTCGGTGCTCCCATGACTCACTGAGCCGGCCCCATTGCAGGTCTGTCTCTCGTGCACATCACTGTCCTGCACCTCCTCCAGTCGAATGGAA
Organism: Diplogasteroides magnus; assembly: GCA_014805445.1. NCBI lineage: Eukaryota > Metazoa > Nematoda > Chromadorea > Rhabditida > Diplogasteroididae > Diplogasteroides > Diplogasteroides magnus. Next base: position 45,349 of record JACMIF010000169.1, on the reverse strand, counting down.
TGTCCTGTCGACTTCAGTCGATGGAGTATCAAGTGGTTACAAGGAGAACGAGGCTGCCATGAGAGCACTTGTGGAGGACCTCAACAACAAGGCATATTTACTTATATTGTCTGGGGATAAAGCCTTTTTTAGGTGGCAAAGGTGATCGAAGGTGGTGGAGAGCGTGCGAGGGCATTGCACAAGAAGAGAGGAAAACTTCTAGCAAGGGAGAGAATAGATGAATTGGTGGATAAGGGAAGCTCTGTACTGGAATTGTCCCAATTGGCTGGTTATGAATGCTATGAGGGAGAAGAGGTCTGCATGACCACACTTTGTATTTTGATTGTTCATTTGAGGTTCCTGCTGGTGGGATCTTAACTGCAATTGGAAGTGTCTCAGGAAAACTGTGTATTATCGTTGCAAATGATGCGACTGTCAAGGTATGTACTGTTGTTCAGATTATTTACGTAGTCATGTTTGAGGGAGGAACTTATTATCCTGTCACAGTGAAGAAACATCTGCGTGCACAACAGATTGCACAGGAGAATGGACTTCCCTGCATTTACCTTGTTGATTCCGGTGGAGCCAATCTCACAAAGTAAGTAATGACTATGGAAGTGTCAGGCAAAGTGCCATGACAATGAATTATTGTGTATTTGAGGCAAGCCGAGATCTTCCCTGACGTGAAGGATTTCGGTCGCATCTTCTACAATCAGGCAACCATGAGTTGTAAGTGATGATTGTGAAAAGGAATGGTTGATTAATGGGGGATTGTATTGCAGCTGAAGGCATTCCCCAATTGGCAGTTGTAATGGGATCATGTACTGCAGGAGGTGCATATGTACCTGCTATGAGTGATCAATCGATAATTGTCACGGTTAGAAGACATTCCATCTACCATTATGCGATGTCCATTTCAGAAGACAGGAACTGTCTTCCTCGGTGGTCCTCCTCTTGTCAAGGCTGCTACTGGAGAAGAGGTACCAGTAGTTTCATGCATCTATAGAAAGTTCACTTACAAAAGTGATAGTCATTCTTTCTTTAGAATTGATATCCTTCATTGACCTCTTCCCCCGAAATTGTTATTCATTTGAGATCTCAGCGGAGAAGTTGGGAGGAGCGACCCTTCACTGCTCACAATCAGGAGTCACTGATTACTTCGCCCAGAATGATCATCATGCACTTCATCTTGCAAGGGCAGCAGTGGCTGGAATGGGAAGGGCACTTCCAGAAGGACCATCCAGGGAAAGAGAAGTGAGCGGATGAGAGGAGGATGGAATAGAGATGATTGTTCAGGTGGAGGAACCCCTTTATCCTGCAGAGGAGTTGTACGGTATTGTGGGAGCGAATCTGAAACAAGTGTACGATGTGAGAGAAGTCATTGCGAGAGTCTTCGATGGATCCAGGTAGCCTGGATGACTTGGAGTACTGTAAGAGTATGATGGTCTTTGTAGATTTGATGAGTTCAAGCAACAATATGGAGAGACTTTGGTCACAGGATGGGCTCATCTACATGGAAGACAGGTGAGAGAATCATTGAAGGGAGACAATTGAGGGATGTCGTGTGTCATGATTGTATATGAATGAATGATTTGCAGGTGGGCATCATTGCCAACAATGGAGTTCTCTTCTCTGAATCTGCCATGAAGGGGTCTCACTTCATTGAATTGTGTTGTCAGAGGAACATCCCTCTCATTTTCCTACAGGTTATCTTTTGATTATATTAGAAGTAAGACAATGAATGCAAGAAGGGGTGATTGTGACTATTGATTGATTACAGAATATCACTGGTTTCATGGTTGGTCGAGAGGCAGAGGCCGGTGGAATAGCTAAACACGGGGCCAAACTGGTCACTGCTGTATCTTGTGCTTCTGTTCCCAAACTAACACTCATCATTGGAGGATCATACGGAGCTGGTGAGAGGGCATTTCATGATGTATTGAGTGGTTGTATGAGAATGGGAAGTTAATGTAGTTGATTATTTTTCATCTACAGGCAACTACGGTATGTGTGGTCGTGCATTTGGTCCTCGTATGCTCTTCTCATGGCCCAATTCTCGTATCTCAGTCATGGGAGGAGAACAGGCAGCAATGGTGAGGGGATTATGAAATACTTGTATGATAAGGGCTACTGTAATTATTTGCCTGCATCTGTGAGACCCTGTTTCGTTGTAAAACGTGCAAAATAGCGTATAGATAGGATTTTGTGTGTTTAGGTGTTGGCAACAGTACAGGCAGACAGAAGGAAGAAGGAAGGAAAGGAATGGACGGCAGAGGAGGATGCTGCACTCAGGTTAGACTATATAACAATCACTCTAGAACTGTGATGTATATTCTAACTACTGAAGATCTAGATATCTGCCTTCATTGTTATTAGTTGTGTTCCGTTCAGGAAACCAGTACTGGATGCCTTTGAGAAGGAAGGCCATCCATACTATGCATCTGCCAGATTGTGGGATGATGGAGTTATCGATCCCAAGGTTATCAATTCAATCTTCTCAAATGATCTTTTCTATACTCAGGACACTCGAAAAGTGCTTGGATTGGCTCTTGAGGCCACTTTGCAGAGACCAGTTAAGAAGACAAACTTTGGTGTCTTCAGAATGTAAAGGAATAGAGAATATAGAAGCGATTGATACCTCGAATAGTAGTTTTACTCAGATTGTCCATTATAGTTGTTATGACTATTTGAACATTTCATTGTTTATTCCTTGTTGGGATTGGAATGGAGAAGTTGTGCCAGGGAATCAATTGGAATACTTCTTTTCCCTTTTATCGCTCTACTAACGATAAGATTATGTATCGATTGTATTCCCATCATTGCTCAATTGAACGTGTGATAAATGCGCCATATTCTTCTCATACAATTGGATGGCCTCGGTTTTCTTGTCTCCTCTGTCTGTCCTTTGTGAGAGTGCAAGAAATGTTGAGTGGATATCGTAATCCGAGTAATCGTTACAGGAATTACACAGCTGAGTTGTCTGCATTCTCACATCGACTCGGGGCTCCAGAAGCTGACAAGTGAGGTTTTAATTCAGTCGAATTCAGTGAAATTGGTATAGGCATGCACTTCTGATAGTTTATTTTGTGTATGTTTTTGTTGCGAGAAGGGCGATGGACATACAAAAAAATCTATCGACGAACTTTGTAAATGTTCAGAGACGCGTTGGTGGCTGCCCTGACTGATTATTCGTACACAGAAAGGGCAGATGTGGAAGGAGGAGTGGATGAACCTCTCCCATCAGGAAACGAGGGAAAGGCAAATGAAGACAATACAAAGATGATTGCTAAGGGTGAAGTGAATACTTCTCTTATTGACAATGTTCATTCTATTCTAGGCGTTGATCTTCTGTTACGTGCATTGGGAGGACAACTACGTTACATTTTCCCTCGTGCACCTGAAGAGTTCTTGGTACATTTGAGACTAGATTTCTTCGGAGACTCCATTCTGGCTGAGGTGGCCGCCCATCTGGGTACGGTATTACTATTCTCATTACTGTAGTACAATGTGGATTCCTTCCATATTCAGGAGTGGATTCACTTGTTCGAACGGCAGAAGTTCCTCCAAGTGAAGGAACTTGTGCACAATGTGTCAAGGCACTTTGTGCAGCAATTGGTGAAAGGAAGGGATTACTGTAAGTGAATGCCCTGTTTAAGGGGAGACAAAGACTCGTCAACTCTCTGCTGATCTTCTCCTTCCATTTCTCTATGATGTCGACTTTGCAGATGTATACCCACTCAAGTATGTCCCTCTTCTCAGAATACAGTATAACAACTTCATTTGAGGAATCCTCTGGCTGTTCTTGAACAGATACACAAGAGTGAAGGGGCAAAGGAGGTGACTATGAAGTGTGAGAGTACTTAGACTAACTTCTTTTTAGATTGAGCCCCGTCTCGTTCGATCAGCGGGTGTTGTCTCAGCCCAGCCACTATATGTAGTGAGTATCTACAGAGACAAGAATGAGGTGAGGGGAAGGGGGGAGGACAATGAGGAGGAAGGATTGTTGTTGTAGGTTATAGGAGAGAGTGCAGGAGAAACAATAGAGATAGCAACAGATATGGCAGCTAGAGAAGGACTACTCAGGTGAATGAGAATACTTGTATGAGGAAGGACAATCCATTACAGATGTTGGGGTCTGACTACAGAAAGAGTTGTTCTTGTGGGTAATGATGTGACCAAGGCAGGAGAGCAATTGTACACAAAGAAGAACTACAGTCTTGCAGAGAAATGTGCACCTGGGTATGATTCAATTGAACATTTGAGAATGTTGTTGTTGGCCTTATAGAACTGATCTCTCTTTGGACTTTGATTTTGATGTCAATGAAGAACCACTCAATCTAATTGAGACTGCACTTCAATACAAGAATGAAGTAAGTGAAGGATGATGAAGGGGGAAAGGAGTCTACTCGACAATACAGTAATCCATTCTCTTCAGGTGCATGCAGTAGTGGGCAAATCGTACACAAAGAGACTAAGGCACAAGGTGAGGGGTACTGTAGAAGGGATAGGAGATTCACAAAATGGGTAACTTATGTTTCATTTTAAACATTGACAAAAGATGATGACCAAAATAGAATGCATTTCATATCTATATGATCCCGTTCAGTTCTCTCGTGGATCCCTCGCCAAACGTTCCTTCCGTTATCTCGTCAAGCCAAAAGTGTACACTGTCAGTTAAAGTATCCAACGTTGTTTATTGTTATTCATTGTTGTCAGTATAAAGATAGTATCCAGACTATTCGAGTACTGTCATTGCACGACTCCTGATACTGGAGGCATAACAATATTGTTTCATTCCTCAATGGAGATTGGTGATAAGAGCATAGATAAGGTTTGCAACATGGGAGGAATTGACAAGAAGGTCTTTCGTTCTCTATTCGTCTTATCTTTTCGTCAATGGATCAAACCGATTCCTAATTGACTTCTTATTCGGATTATATTCGTCAGAATGAATAGAACAATATTTGTCTTCATAATCTTTGTTGCCCGAGGCTTTTCCTTGAAATATAATCAATGTTTGTCCCTTCTACTGATATGATGTTCATGCAAGCTCAGCACAATTCTTCCCTCTCTTTTCTGTTTCATTCTTCTTCTTCAGACCAGTAGTACTTCTTCATCTTTATTCTCATAGTATTCTCATGTCAGTATCCTCATTCTCTACTTCAGCAGGAAACGAATTACGACCAATGGCAAGTAGTCGACGGTTCGTTTACACTTATTTATATCAACATCCAAAGTTTCATGATCCTCTTACAGTAGCCCCGGAATGCCCGAGCTTTTCGCTCCAAGAATCCGCGATCGGCGATCTATCACGCCTGATCAGGCACTTGCACACATGTGCAAGGTAGGAAGTTACAGTATCCATTCTCTCCCACATATCCTTAGTATTGATTGATTCTTGAGGTTATGATGGGAACAGGAATGCTGTCACTTCCCCTTGCCTTCAAGCATTCCGGTCTATGGGTTGGTATTGAAAGGTGGAATTGTCTAAAGGAGTTATTCAGTTGGGATTGGCTCTTTTGCCCATAATCTGTGCAATATGCATATATTGCACGAGACAATTGGTATATGCACAACATTATATTGGATACATGTAAGGGAACGAACTACTGATAGAAGAATACGAATCAACCACAGGAAAGGACAACAACGAATGGACTATGCAAATGTGATGAGAGCTGCAGTTGAATTGGGTCCTCCATGGATAAGGGAACGGGGATATCTCTTCAAGTACTCTATTCATTAGTCAATCTTACAAGTGGTTGATGTTCAGACAACTCGTCAACTTGAACATGTTCGTGGCACAATTGGGATTCTGTTCTGTCTATTTTGTATTCATGGCTGACAACTTGAAGCAGGTTAGGAGGATCATTTCTAAAGGGTATTGAGTGAATTCCATTCAGTTCTTCGATCAGACTTCATCTATTCACATCTCTCAAGCAGGTCTGCACCTTTTTCTCGAGCTTATTAGTCATAACTTATATCATCTGAAGACTAAAATTGATTGTTTAGGATGGATTGGCCTTCTCCTCTTTCCTATTCTTGCACTGTGTACAATCCGTGAACTGAAGGTGATTCCATCCCTTTCCTTTCCTCGTTTCTTCTTCTTTCCTTCCAGGCCCTCGCTCCACTCGCTGCATCTGCCAATATCGTCTATCTCGTTGCAGTCTGTATTGTCCTTCACCAACTATTCTCTGATCTACAACCTTCCTGGTCAGTCTCCTCAGTCTCCTCAGTCTCCTCAATCTCCTCAATCTCCTCAATCATCCTCTATTCAGGTCCCTCCCCGCAGTTGGAAAACTCGAGGACCTTCCACTCTTCTTTGGCACAGTCATGTTTGCGTTCGAAGGAGTGGCAGTGGTGAGGATTACGGTAGATTCCCCTCAAGACGAAGAGATACTCAAACAGGTGTTGCCTATCGAGAATGAGATGGATGAACCCATTCACTTCATTACATCGAATGGAGTTCTCAACACGAGTTGTTTCATTGTTCTCCTCATGTACTGCACTGTGGGTTACGGTAGATTTCATTGTGAGATTGGGGAAGCTTCCAGGTTGGATTCTTTGGATATCTGAGATTTGGAGACAAAGTCATGGACACCATCACGTTGAATCTTCCTCCGACAGTGTGAGTATGCTTGACAGAAGGCATTTAATGCCAATATGGGATAATCCGATGCTCCATTAGGAAGAATTGATATTCAGATTCTATCAGACGATTAAAGTGATGTTTGTGTCTTGTGTGATGGTTTCTTATCCACTTCAATTCTATGTTCCAATGGAAAGAATCGAGAAATGGATTCATAGGAAGGTAAGGACAAATGGAGGGACAACAATGATTGACACTGCTGTCAGTCCTTACACAATACGCAATACAATCATTCTCTCATTTCAGATTGTGGCTGGAAGACAGGAAATCCTCATTTACTTCATTCGATTCTCTACTGTTATATTCACTTGTATGGTAATGAACACAACTTCTCATTCAGTTTAAATGACTCCATTGAGGTGGCTGAAATGATTCCTCATCTTGCACTGTTCATTTCACTCGTTGGTTCAATAGCTTCGACCAGTCTCACTCTTGTATTTCCTCCACTTATTGAACTTCTTTGTTATTACAGGCAGGACACATTGTGGATGTTCCTGTCAATATCTTTCTTTCAGTCGGAATGAATTGACAGCTAAGATCTGGGCCCGTAACATTATTCTTCTCTTCATTGCTGTTCTCGGATTTGCCACAGGTCTTTCTTTTCTAATCTTATCTTCTTCCATTCTCATGTATTCAGGAACATACGCAAGTCTCAAAGATATCATTGCCGCATTCGGAAAACAAGACGTGTAAAGGACATTGAGGAATGTGTTCAAATGAAAGAATTGAATTGTATTGAACGAGAGAACATAAAGACTTTCCACAATATCTGTCCTTCAATCTCAGAATACATTCTTCCTCTTTGGACGAATAGTCAATTCCTTCTCATGTTTCCTTTCCCCTTTTATCCTTTCTTTTCCCATTAGGACTCTTTCCTTCCTTCATTTCTCTCCTTCTCCTCTTCATCAGTTGAGTATAGTGAAGTGTTGTTTGTATCCTTCTTGTCTCCTTCACAAATAGTCCATTTGGTCATTGGGTAGAAGTCCTCCATGGACCCTTCCCCTTCCTTCCTTCTCTTTCTCTCTACATCGATCTCTCTTCTTCTTTCCTTCCTCCATAACGAGTCTCCATCCACTTCAGATTCTCTATTCACACATGTAACTAGGGATGATACCATCCTATCAACTACCGTAATGACTTCCCTCATTCCACTCTTCATTCTTCTCAGGACCACACAAGGTTTGATTAGTTGTTCAGATGACAATTTAGTAGTGTGCTCTCTTCCATTCGTCTATTAGTATGCATTTGAGTGAGGTGTAGTGTATTCTGAATGAAAGAGTCAATCTGTCAATTCCCTCTTATCCCAAGAAGTATCCATGCATATGTTGTGATGGAATGTCCTTCTGGATGAGAGAGTGTGTAAAGAGAAGAGAGTACAGAGAGTGAGAGATACTTCCCCTTTTAGTGATGAATGTCCTCTTAAGAAGAACGAGAAACATCGACTTGTCTTTTCTCCATTTGTCATGTTCTCTTTGCATTGAATGGAATTGCCTTCGTTAGTCTCTTTGAGACAAGAAAAGACTCATATTCATCCCATTCAATGGGATACTGTACGAATGACATTAGAGTGAAAAGGGAAGGGATTGGAAAGAGGGAAGGGAACAAGGAACATTGAGAAGGACAACAAATACTTACACTGCAACTGCGTAGATGATGAATAATGAATGGTCGTCTATTTGTGTACTTCTTCAGGTCTTTCATACTCAATCAATCCTCCACAAGATGCCTTCTTCCTCTTTTCCCATGAGACTGCAAAACCAAATCACACCGATGAACTACTCTATCTACAGGTTGAAAGAGACTATGATTGAAGGAATAAAGGGAATCTGTTGAGAATGATTGTCCATCATCTTCTCATCAGTCAATATCTTCTATTCTCGGTGTTCATTCCTCTTCTCTTCCTATTATGTCAACTCTTTCATCCATTCAATGTGCTGTTGCAGTACAAGTTGTGCATACAACTGCAAGATTGGTCAGAATGTTATTCCATCAATAGAACATGTTCACTACTTTCCGTGAAGAGTTAAGACAAGCAAACAAGACTTATCATTTGTGAACTAGAACTTGTTGTGATACCCATTACCCACTCATTCTCTTAACAGGATCGTCCCTTCGTGGATGTCGTTGCCCTGGCAGACGTTGCTCTTCTTTCATTCTTCAGGTAGGCAGCCACTAAACTCAAGAAGTCATGAATTCTTCCAGACGTCCTCTTTGTGTCGCTGTTCGATTGACGAATGCAGCCTCAGCCACAGTCGGAGCCTCGTTAGTCCATCTCTTACAGTACTCTCAATCACAAACTATTCCCTTTCAGATGTCAACTCTCTCCATTCGAATCCGATCGTCATTCGTGTCTGATTCGTACACAGATTCCATTTGCGTGGTTCGGTGCCATTGGGGGAAACAAGACAAAACAAGTGAGGGGGAGGAGTCCCTTGAGTCTCTTGAGTGTCACTATTCGCCTCTATTCAGTCACTCTCACTATCATACACAATTGGGACTACTTGTTCAGAATCTTATCTAGATAGACCTCAGGCAAGGAAAGAAAAGAGAATGAATATAATGAAGAAGTTACAGATAGGAATTCATTTGGAGGCTCATATTGAGAATGCCCAGGCACATACTCTTCTACTCACTCAATCTATGTCAGCCTATATTGAATTGAAGAGAAGAGAAGAGATTGTAGAGATGTGTCCATTCTGTCACGTGCAAATGTCACACTGGCACTCAATTCACTCAATTCACTCTTTGTCCATCTTTCACTCAACAATACAAACGAAGAATGGGACACACTCGAATTGAGGTAAAGCAACTTTACGAACTTTTTGGATCCGGAGACTATCCAACAATACCGAATGTTTCAACTGTTTTGGTCCATTGAGTGAAATATAATGTAAATCCTTTCTAGAGTATGGTTGGATTCTCGTATTGATTTGATCAACGTTGCTCCATTGTCTTCATCAGGTGACTCTTTCCCTCTTCTCCTTCCTTATTTATTCCTTTAGATTGGCTCATTCGTGCTTCTTCTCCTGATCGACCATCCGTTCACACTTCTTTCCTCTGTACAAGACTCAACAAGAATACGAGGTATGAGTACTGTAGCCTCTCTGTCCTACAGTAACCAGAAGTTCCAGTTGGGACGGCTACCTCTTTGCATTGTTGGTCAAGATGAGAGGATCTGTGTTAGAGAACAGGAGATTGGAGAAGAAGGTACAATGATTTCAAAATGTTCATTATCACTGTGTTTGTTTGAAGGAAGAAGGAGAAGAAGCAGAATTCCATTGGGAATTGAGGATTGGAAAGGGAGAATCTGTCTTCAAGTTAGTACATTATTCACACAATGTTGCCAAACGATCAAGCTGCCTTTCTAAACATTGACCTCCTTTTCGAATGATGTAAATTGCAGAGCAGCAGCCTTTCACCGTGCATTGATGAAGTTGCGAGTGACTCCTGACTCAGTCTATGCCATCGTCCCCATGACAAAGGTACTGTAAGATGAGGGATCAAACTGTGACAGTAATTCCACTTGAGAGTCGCCAACTACTCAACACGGCTGTTCTTTCTGGACATCAGACTGCCCTGTCTATGAGAGTTCTTTCTATAACAACAGGTGTCAATTCATTGTGCATTCCTTGTATGAATATGCATCAGGAGGATCCACTCATGATGTCACATCCCTTTCTCATTGTATGAGTTCAGAATCTAAAGTATTGAAGACCTCTCCAACCTGTGCATCTGTGAGTCCTTCCTCCTCCTTCTTCTCCTCCTTCTTCTTCTCCTTCTCATTCCCCTTTGAGGTCTACGTCGATGGATCTGAAATGAGAGGTGCAATCTCAGTCAAAGTCCATGTTCACTTTGATTCTCTCGTTACTGATGTCGTATTCTCTGTTTGGTATCCACGACTTCCGGTTACGGTAGGACATTCATTCCAATTCCATTCAAGACCGATATACATTCAGGTTTGGGTAAGAGACGCAGTGTTGAATGCAATATCTGGATGGCCAATAACTACATGGAAACAATTGGAGGGAGAGGGAGAAGCAAGGTGGACATCCTTTTCAGACAAATTAAGTAAATGGTTGAATTGAATACTTAGAAGTGGAATGTTGACCTTCAGAGCGCATCTCAAAGTTTGCCTCTCTCATTTCCTTCTTTCAGAATTGGTCGTAGTTCAGCCCGTCAATTCTCATGTAAGGAGAGATTTGAGCAGACAGAGGTGATTGTCCATTCGTCATTCCTCATTGTAGTTCATTCAGGTGAGAATCCTCGCTGCCTTTCAAGTTGTGGATGAGAGAACAGGAGAAAGATCTTTCCTTTCTGGTGCACGGGATGTTCTATTCGATGTTACTGCACTCACAGGTACATGAAGACATGAAGACACTAAACAACACAAGTCCATGTAGGAGACCGAATACAAACAGCGGACAGAAGTATTGCATTTGTGAGGAGAACAGGACAACGAGTCAATGTTGTGGCAACAAGGAGAGGATCAACAAGGTGGAGACTCCTGCAGGGAATACTTGGATTACTGTATCCCGTTCAGTATCGTTGTAAAGTCAAGTCTTCCTCAGATGAGTCTTGGCACTGCAGCTCTCATGGTGAGTACTCGAACTCGCATGATGTGCGATGAATGACTTTAGGTGACAGATGATCCAGTGACAGTGGCCTCTTTGACTGTATTGCTAGTAACTGGATTGTCTATCAGAATTGATTCCCTTCCTGGACAAAAGAATATTTATGCTCTACAGAGTAATGCTGAGACATCATTCTCACACAAATATGAGGTACAGAGAAGATGGTCCTCGTTGAAGTGACTCTTTCCTCTTCAGCATGGTTCTCTGGCTGTCTTCGTTCACTATTCAGATGAACATATTGAGAGATTGGAAGATGTTCCCATTGGACAATATTCTCTTGTTGTACAAAGTAATGATGATAGGTACTGTAGAAGAAGGAATAGAGGAAAGACTTTCCATTACAGAGCATTGGCAGTCAATCACAGGGCAGGAAATGCAGTCGATCTCATAGGTGATTGACTCTCGAGACGATGATGAGGTTACTGTATTCAGCCCTGGATGACATTCCCCATGTGTCTCTTCTATTCGAACTTCGCCCTCCTTCTGATTGTATTGACCATGATGCACTTCCTCTATTTGTACACACAACAGGAATCAGGCAATCAATACTGTCTTTTCCCTCAATTCATTTCAATTCCAGAATGAACTTCGGATTCGATCGATCCACTCTCTCCGTTGTATACAATGGTACGGTATCACAATTGTGTCATACAGTATACCCACTACAGTAACCTCTTCTCCCCTCCCACCCCCTTCTGAAGGATGGAGACTCGATACTCTTCTCGCTCTTCTTCTAGTCCTTTTCATTCTTATCATCGCAGTCAAAATAGTCTCTAGTAGGGCGAGGACATTCACAGGGTCAGTCACTCCCACAACGAAAGAGTTACAGTATCCCTTGAGATACGAGAAGTTGGTGGTTCCTCTTCTGTCTCGACTGTCAACATCTATGAGTGGAGGTCGTGATGGACATTGTGAAGAAGAAGAGAATGAATGGGTGTGGCTGAGTAAGCCGAAGGTCCCAAGTGGAAGTGTTGGTTAGTACCGTAGCCAATCAATATGAGTCATACTGTAGATCTTTCAGGATCACGATATTCTGGTGCAGAGAAGAGTTGTTCACTCTCACAACATTCTCCCACGTCTCCTCAATCATATGATTGCAATACTCAACATTCAATCTCCTATCGGGGATCGGAGATCAGTGTTTTCATTTCCCCTCAACCAGCGGTTACGGTATGTGAGGAGTACGGTAGTAGAGAAGACTACGGTATCATGTTGAGGTGAATGGAACAATGGCAGATCGTGAGAGTTGGAGGGCAGTTCATTCGAATAAGGTTGCATTCATCATTCTATCTTCTCTATTCTTCCATTCAGTCTGCTCGTGTTCGTGTTTCTTCTCGTTCCAGACTACCAGATTCTTCATCTGAACATGATCTTGTTCGTGCCTATCCAAGTGATTCCTATTCCAGGTATACGGTAAATACAGTACTCCAATCACAGTCTTTTAGGACGCACACATGGAACAATGGAGGAAAAAGACCAAGTCCACTAAACACATACGAAGGACTGCGAGAAAGCATTGCATGACATTCAAGTTCTTTAGGACTCACTGATTCCAAAACAAAAGCTCAACTAGTTTCCCAATACCCGGTTATCTCTTTCATTTCACTACTGGTATATCTCCCATGGAGAATCTTCACAACTCCTTCTGTAATAAACACGATATCATCTGAAATCTATTTATCAGCACCAAGATTGGACTTGTAGACCTCGTAGAATGATGAGTCATTGACAGAAGTGGCAAATTACAGTAACCGAGAAGATCGAGGCATGACCAAGAGAGTATCCGATAAGCACTAAGTGTCACCCGAAGATAGTGTAACCCGTGTGTGATTTGTAGCTCACCATTTGGGTGCCCATTTGATAATGGCCAAACATGAAATTTGAGCCTGAAAATGAAAGAGGCATTAGTTGTCAAACAACAATCACAGGTATAATAATAATTAACAAGAATAAAAGTATCTAACTAAGGCTATGCAATCTATTGAGAGCATTATTTCATATTTGGGCATCTTTTCTTTCTTTTCTATCATTTTTTGTGGCCCATAAAAATTCTTTTTTGATTATTTTTTCAATTTATTTGAGAGGAGCTCTGTTTTCAGCTCTCTGCTCCAAATGCAATATGTATACAATATTACTTATTGGGGGTTTCATAGAAATTTGAAGGGCAAGGGCTTACAACAATGTAATACGAAGAACAATGACTATTCTACATCCGGAATAACAGATACTATACCCAACACCGTGAACACGAGGCAATTTAGTGAGAGGAATCTATAATAAACAGCGGGATGACTATTGACTGGTCTAGGATTACGGTAGGCAGGGAGTCCGTGGAAGAATGAGGTAAATTGGAGAGGATGTGACCATCCTTTGATCCAATGAGACGCGTCACGAAGAAGATGCACATGAAGATAAGAAACAAGAAGAACGGCAACAGAAAACGACGACCACGAAAAGTAAGGTAACTGAAAGAGAGGAGAATCAAGAGATGTAGTGAATTAGAGATAAACACATGATCTCATCTTTACAGATAACTAACCATTCTATTCAAGATGTGCTTCATCCAGAAGAGGATCCTCATCTTCTTCCCCTTCATCCTTTATATTTACTCCTTCAGGTGGAGGGGATGGACTCGAATCATCTTCATCTTCTCTCTTCACTCCTCCCTTAATCATCAATACATTCACACTATTCCTCCCTCTCAATCGAGTTGTTTCCTCTAATGTCATACTATCATCACTCACAGCAGCTCTTTGTTCTCTCCTCAGAATCTTCTCACTCAATGAATCCATATTCTTTCTCTCCACAGCGAGTCTCTTTTCCAGCTCCTGAAATCATTTCAGCATATAATCATCCACACCATTTCAATCTCACCTTGTACATCTTATTCAGTGTCTTCTTTTCTTCCGGATCCTGTTCCTTCATCATCTGAAAAAGAGCAAATAAACACCCAAGAAGAACGGGCAAACGTCTGTATTTGTAAAAATGGGAATATTAATAATGTGCACCTTTGCAATGACGATCTTCTGAGAATCGTGCAATTTGGTCACGAGGGCAATTGAACGTCTATGAAGATCTGTCAGACGAAGTTGTTGTTCCTTAAGATAATGACTGTAATGGGTCAAGTCTGATGATGATGCAACCTTCTCTGCCTTGTCTGCAATTGCCTGCGCCTTGGCTGCCTTCTTGGCCTCCATCATCTGGGGATTCTTGTAACTCGTCTGACCGGGTCCAGGCAATACAATCGGCTGTTTAGGCTTGGGAGGAGACATGTCCTATGAGAGAATACATTACAATACATGACAACCTTCTACTTGATACCTGTTCATCAAGAGGAGTCTCAACAGTGACACCAGAGGAGAGAGTGGTTGTCTTTGTTGTGAGTCCACTATCAACTGCATCCTCTCCCATCACATTCGTGTACCAGAACACCTACAAGAGATTCTCAATCATAGTTGAATCAATACTATCCATCCTGGCATTGGCAATAATTGAATATGTTACCCGTATGAATCTGTTGTTGAATATAGGTTCCTCGCTCTTATATGCCTGTATGGCCTCGAATCGAGCGGCGAATGTGATGAGGGCAGTGTCTGGGGCACCAGTGAAATGAACCTCAATACAGGGGATAGATATCATCCAAGTGAGAGACAACACATACCTGCATGTTGACAACAGTGCCGAACTTTCCAAAGTGCTCATTAAGCTTGGTTATGTTATTCAGTTCAGCAGGAATCTTCTTCACCTACAAACAAATATTGTTTCAACACGGTTCAAATGATATTGAAACTAACAATAAGTGTTCTCGTAGCCACATTGAGGGGCAGTTTTCCCACTTTGTCTCCTGAATCTCCATTCGCTCCCATCATCGATCCTCCTCTTCCATATGGATGGAAACTTCCTAAACGCATACCGTAACTTGTCATCCAATCGATAATCCTCACCTCTTCCTCTTCCCCTTCCTCGTCCTCTCATCATTCCACCCATCATTCCTCCCATTACAGGTCCTCCTGTATGGGGATCAACAGGAACTCCTCCAGATGGTTCATATCCAACCTGAATCAAGCAAACACGTTACAATGATTCCATTAAATCAACTAACCCCAGGTGCCACAACAACTCCTCCATACGGGTTTCCTCTCCAGTGACCAGGAGGTCCACCACCAGCTACCATTTGTGATGGAAGGGGAGGGGGAGGGACGGAAAAGTCTCCCATTGTCAGACCAGGCGCCTCGGGATTGTATCCAACAGCGTCAACACCTAAACAAATACAACGTGAATCCTAAAAGATCAAACCTTTCAGAAAAAGTGGATGAAAGAGTATAAAAGGGCTATGATACCTGGTGGTGGTGGATTGGCAGCGACCGGATTGTATCCAGGTGGTGGAATGTTGAATGAAGGAGGAGGAACAGCGGGAACTGATTTACCTGAATGAATGAATGACTCAATGGATGATAGTTGTCTACTCACCTCCAACCATCTTAGCCAATGCCGAATCATCGACCACTACAGGATCCGGTCCATGATCATACGGACATGCATCCCCACGTACACAGAATCCTTGTTCTGAAGTGAATGCACTCATTGTATGACAAGAGCATGTACAACTAACCATCATAGTCCCTGCATCTCTTCTTCCTTCTATTTCCATCTTCATCTCTTTCCCTTCTCTTCTCCAATGGAGAACGAGATCTGCTACGACTACGACGTTCCTTTCTGCAATGGCATCACATGAGAAAAGACAACTAATGCGTGTCTCCACCTGTGGATGGCCCTCTCAACGGGAGATCGTCTTCCTCCAAGACGACGTGATCGAAGAGGAGAACGAGAACGACGACGAGGCTACAAACACAACATATTCATCACAACTGACAACACTTCTCATTACCTTATTCTCAACTACAGGGGGCGAAATCCTTCTCCTGGGTGCTCGAATGGGACTTCCTCCTCTTCTTCCTGCTGTTCTATCCTGTACAGGAGCACTAGATGAGGGTCCTCCAGTTGCAGACTCGTCGGCTCTTCTACCGAGAGGGGCATTGTTCGCACCAGAAAGGGGACCACGACGGGTGCGAGAGGGTGAAGGAGCCTTGCCTGAAGAGCAGACAATTCGTAAACATGCAACATTCATTTATTCATTCATCAATTCACAGTGTGCTGCATTAGAACGAGCGAAAACATAATAGTAAATGATAAACGAAAATTTGAAAGATACAGGGAAAATGTATGGCAGTGATCTCACCAGAGTTGTTTGCAGTGTGTTCCTTTGCAGTTGAAGATGAATGATCAGAAGATGGTCCAGAGGAAGACACAGCAGTCGTAGTTGATGACACATCCTGGTTTGAGGAAGACTAAAAAAATAATATTGAACACCAAGCATGAAAAGCCGTCTTTACCTCCTTGGGTCTTTCCTTTTCCCTCTCCCTTTCTCTATCACTTGATGGTTTTTCTTTCCTTCTGTCATCCTTTCTGTCTCTTCCTCTGTCTCTGTCTTCCTTCGGTCTCTCTTCTCTCTTCTTTTCCTTCTCTACAGACACAGGCTCGGGTTCAGAAGGAATGGCAACTTCCGCTAAAAATATAACAATTACTTCCAGAACATCAAGGCAGAGACTTACGTGCCGGGAGGTACGACTTGGTGGCGATGGAAGCGAAGAGCTTCTCAACGAAGTTTAGAGTATCTGAAATAAATATATTGACTCAATCATTCAAAGCTTCATCTTCCGTGCTACACATTTGCAATATCGAAAATTAGGAGAAATAAATTGATAATATGTGATTTTAAAAAAGTCAACTGGAATAGTGGCAGGTGTATTAGGAAGGGTTATTGGTAGCAACCAGGGTGCGGTAGTAACAAAACTTCATCAACCAGTGGAACAGAAGCATAAAAACATACGAGACTGGAGGAAGACGTCAAGTTGATTCATGCATATTTCCTTCAGTTCCTCATCAGTCTTCTCGGGTTTCCTCAGAAGGGCGAGGACGTACTTGGCTAGGGCATGAGGATCAGCGTCACAACTAAAGAAAAAAATGTCATCAACTTCTATGAAATTGGAATTGTAGACATTCAAAAAAGTGAAGGAGTAGCCAGTCAAGAATGAAAACATACATGGGTGATAACTCCTTGGACAACCAAGTGTTGAGATCTTCAACGGATTCGATGGCCACCATCGTCAAATGAAGCGTCTGAGTTGCTTCTCTTCCGATGTCGACGATGACGAGCGAACCGACAACTCCTCAAACAACCGGGAACAGTGAATGTGCGAGGACTGGTTGGTGGCGAAATATTTGCGAAAATAACGGAACTTTCGCAACCTATTTGAATGAAACTTGAACATGCGCATGGAATTGTATGCATAATGAGGTCCTTAAACGTGATAAAAAGGAGAAATAGTCTAAAGAAAATAAGTATTCAAGGACAATTTTGTCCTGGACAAAAACAATTGGCTGAAAACAGTATTATTATACCACCTTTGACAATTTCGTTGATCACTTGATAACCAATCAGTATGAATCAACATTAGCACCCAGATTATACCATAAGAAGTGTAACGAACGCGAGTACGGGAGAATTGAAAAAGGAATTCAACCGTTCGAGCTGGCTGCGTGTCAGCCGCCCCTGCTGTGTGGCGATACTCAGCGCATGTGTTGATAGACGAGAGAGTGGCAGAGAAAACGAGAAAGAGTGAGAGAGGGTGCAAACTGGATTTACGCCACTGTTCGCAGATTCATCGCTATGGCACAGGGATTTGGATAGGCCGTTCGGTCAGATGAGATCAACTATGGATGAAACAAGTCAACGGGGGGGGGGGGATGTTAAAATTTATTTGAAATTGAACACAAACAAGATGAGAAAAATTGTATAAACGTATTAATAGAAGTGGTAAAACATCCA
>JACMIF010000169.1:0-24625 GCA_014805445.1 Diplogasteroides magnus | reverse complement strand
CTACTTATACATAGTACAACTTATCACAATCTCCCCACCCCCCCCCATCAATCATGTGAATCCCTCTCGAGTTGCAGTGAACACTATCCCTTCCCTCTGTCTCTTTCTCTCTTCTCTCCTCTCTTTCCATTATCTCTCCCTCATTGCACTTTCTTCTTCCACAGCTGTCACTATCCTCATTTGTCTTGTCTTGAGTAGTAGCCGCAACTTCCTCATAAACTTCTGACTCATACTGGTCCTGGATGGACTCTTCAATCACTTACAGTACCCCACCCCCACATTTGTGTACACTACAGTATGCCTCCTCTCGCTTCCTTTCATCTGGAACCTCTTTCAGAATGTCTATCCATTATCCAGATTGGAAGATATCTCTCATTTGTTCTTTCATGTTCTTCCCTTCTCTAAACACACAATCGTAGTACACATTTTTCATGGGGGCTCATCTGGATCGGCTTCCCTTTCATTCCTTTGTTGTAATGCATAATACCCTCTTGTTTCCACTATAACTGTCACTTACACCCCTCAGAAAGCCTTGTTTTGTACCACTTCCTAATCCTTTTTTCATGTCTCTCATGTTCATAAACTGACACAGTAAACACAGTAGTTAGTAGTTACGGGATTCCATCTAGGACTTCATCTCTCATGTGTCTTTGTCATTGAGACAATCTGTTGCAGTTGAATGAGGACTTGTTCCCATTCTATTCCATTGTGTGTCCATTCTCAAGTATTCATTGACTTCTTCCTGTCATTCACTCTCATCCTTCCACATCACTCTATTCGTCGTCTAATGCAAGTCTAGTTATCGAATTCCCATCTGCATCAAAAGATAGTCGTCCATGAGTGATTCTTGAATACCATGCAGTAATAACAGTCCTTCCCATTCCTCCTTTTGTCCTCTCTCATTCTATTGGTCTTTCCTTGTGTAAAGATCCGTCAAAGTGTAAGGAGATGTCCGATAGGAGAGTGTCCCGTCCCATTCCATCTATCAATTCTGTTCCTTCATCCAATACTTACTACTACTACTGACCACTTTCGTTCATTCATTCCTCATTTATTTCTTCCATCCGTATAATGTGTCCACTTCTACTGCATCACTTCTCTTCTTACCCTTTTATGTCCCTTCTCCATCCAATCACTCCCCGTAAAGTGCCCCCATTCTTTACGCTTTCCAGTTGAAATCCGACCCAAGCCTCATTTTCTTTCCTGTTAAACCTCTTCTTATGCTCAACGATAGTCACAGTGCATTTGAAAGAGATACTGATGACTTCGTGAATGTCCATTCTCATCTTTCCTTACTTATTATCCCTATTACAGGACTTATTCGAATTCTCAATGGAGGAATTGGCCCGTTGTATTCCAACACGGGCAGCCACGACAGAGGGAGAACTCTTCATTGAAGGAAATCGACACACAAATGGAGACACCAAACCAGACCTGGACAACTTTCCTATGAGAAGGGTAAGAAGCAAAAGATATTAGCAGCGAGTGGTTTCGATCCACCGACCTCTGGGTTATGGGCCCAGCACGCTTCCACTGCGCCACGCTGCTGACGAGATCTAACAGAGAAATGCATCGTGTTCTCTATTCTCCGTCCAAATGAAGTTCGATGAGTCCGCAGACGCTGCTGCTGCTCCAGTTGACGGAATGCCTTTTCAGTCTGTGAAATTCGAATCAGAAGATGAGGAAGCGACAAGAAGGGCTCCATTGGTCATTGGGGCACCCACTACAAGGAGACCGAGTAAAGTGAGAGGGAAGAGAAGGAATGAGAAGAAATGATTGTTGAGGGTCCAAGTGGTCGTCGTTCTATGATACCTGCAGCACTTCGCCCATTAGCAGAGAGAAGAGTACATGCACCATCAACAGATTGGAATACAGGAATATTCATTGCTGTCAGGTATCAACTGTCTATCTACATCGAATGAGTACAATTGTAGTCCACGTGAGGAACTATCCCTTGCAAGATTGGATGATACTTCAAGTGATCTTGTGGATATTGTGGCTGTGAGGAACACATCTGATAGACCTATTCTATTCAAGGTACACTCGAGACATACAAGAGATCATAAGGAGATCAATTGAGATCAAGACAACATCTCCTGAGAAGTTCCGTGTGAGACCATCTGCAGGAAAAGTTGCTGCTGGTTCAACTGAGACTGTTAGAGTATATCTACAGAATGGTGAGTAGTAGTCTAACCAACAGATAACATTCAAGACACACGACATAGCCGTATAGCACATGAACAAAGACAACCATTCAGAATACCGTGCGACGGCAGGAAAGGAAAAGTTTCTGTTGATGGCACTACAGACAGAGGCAACAAATGTGGAAGAGTTTGGAGAATTGTGGACCAATGCCCATCAGGTGGGATAAGAATGATTGTGAAGGTGGAATGAGATACAGGAATGCAAATGGGAACACAAACTTCGTTGTCGAGTATTGGATGAGGATAGTTCATCAAGTGGAAGCGGAGTGAATACAAGGGAAAGAAGGAATACATCAACAGGTGCACACAATGTGAGTACATACTAGGTGGTCCATGCAGGAGCCCTTAAAAAGTGTGAAATTGTGAACCGGCAGGGTCGAATATCTAGGCACCATTAAAATATGACATTTGGGGTTAAGAACCCTGTAGGCATCTTTAAAATTTTTGGTTTACCTCATGCAGTCACCCGGTCTTTTTGGGCCCATAAACAATCCTAGTTATTGTATGTGTGTGGATACATTTAGTATTGAATGAGATGTTCATTCAGGAAGAAGTCATTCAATTGAGAGAGGAAGTGGCCAATCTATCATCAATGCAGAAAATGATAATCTTAGCAGTTGCATTCCTTGTCATTCTACAACTCGTGTTCATTTCAAATGAAAGGTACACTTCATATTACACTCTCATTTCTAGACTTCACCTCAATTACAACAACATCGTTGATTGTTTCCATAAGATTATATGAATATATCTTGTAAAATGAATGGATGTAAGCTGTTTCAGATCGAACAGCGCTTCCCTCCGTCTTGCAATTGAAACTCTCGCAGTAAAGGGACAAACAACTCAAGATCTCTGATGTCCACACAGCAACTACTCATAGACCATATTTCAGCTATTTAACATCATTCTAAGAATGAAGAGTACCAAAAGGCTTTATTAAGATTCCCCTTTGCCTCCTTCCCTTCCGCCATTTCACAACTGCCATTGACCTTTTATTATGTGCCTTCCCACTATTTCCGTTAGTTGTAGATACTCAATTTAGACCGAATTCATCACAAAATGGGTAGAAAGAGTGCTTTACCGAGACTCCAAAGAGTTACAGTTGTGTTATTAACATGCTTACGAAAGTAAACGACAGAATAAACAACGATTTTTCGTTCCCTGGAATGCTCAACAACAAACGTCTAATGTGGACTTCAAACAGCGAACTTGAGACAACTTTAGAAAAGGACATGCAATGAGAAATACAATTTTTTTATAAACTTTAGAACATCGTTCTAATTCTTTCAATTTCACAGAAGATGGGATCATATATTTTTCTAAATAAGTGTGGACACATTGAAGACAAATGAACATTTGAGTTGTCATTCATGGAATCCGAGTCCCTTTCCCCTTCCAAAGTGAGAGAATTCTCTGCTGACCTCATATTGTTTCTCCAATCCTCTCATCAATGCATTCTGCTTTGCTCTCTCCTCTTCCACTTGGTCGTCCGTCTGAATAAAAAGCGGTAATTAAAACGCCAAAAATTTCAATCATTATTTTAGAGTCAAACTTTCTTGTCCACGAAAATATGGAAAAGTACTAACATTTTGTGTTGTAACAGGCGCTTTCTTGATTCCCATCAGTTTCATAAACTTGGCCGATTGAGTGGAATCGCCTCCAGATGCAGCAGTGAATGCTGCAGACCACATTCCTGAATGGAAACTATCTTCCCCTCATTCGATACACTACTATCTTGACTACAGTAACTAGTCACCTGCATTCTTCTCTTCAGTATTTGTCTCTACAGCAGTCGATGATGATGCTTCCTCATCCCCTTCTCCAGATTCTGAAATACTCTCCATATAAACTGATCATTGTTGTATTACCATACTCTTCCACAGCAGTTTGCGATCCTTCAATTCTTTTGCCCTGTCCATCACCTTTCCAGTTGCCCAAGCAGGACGAGAAGGGTCGTTGTCTCTGGAATGGAAAACTTCCAATGAATCTCAACCTTGTCAATCACCTTGGATCGGGTTCCTCCCTTTTCCTTCCCTGCCAATCCTTTCTTCCTCCTCCATTTCCCTTTCCCCATCCTCCTTGTCCACTTCTATCTGCCCTCTGAAATGAAAAACAAGAATCATTGTGAGGACCCTTTCTCAGCTCTCCCTGCTAAACTGATCATTAGAAAGAGGTTAATAATACCTGATCTCTATCTCGTCTCCATTGATCATCTCTTCCACCACGATCATTGCCTCTGAGGAACATCATCTTCAATTGACATAACTATTGACTAACCTGTTCCATTCATTCCTTCTTCCTCCACCCCATTGATCTCTTCCTCCTCCTCCTCCTCCTCTGCCATCATCTCTTCCATCTTTCACATCATCTCTTCTTCCTCTTCCCTCATCCCTTCGACGATCATCTCGACTTTCCTCTCGTCTGCAAATGAACATTAAATGTATGAAAGAAAGTCCACTCAAATGTTTCGTTTTGTCTGGTGGAGGCGGATCCAATTTCCGCTGCACACATCAATATAGGAAATTAAGGAATATATTAAGTGTTCAAAACACGATCTCTTTCGTAACAATATAAATATGTTAGGATCACGAATGGGAGGCTAAAAATATTTGACAGTACAAATCATAATAATTAAGCAAACTACAAACTAACAGAGAAGTCGCTGATGAAACAAAAACCGTGCGTCACTCATTCACAGGTTTCAGCTATATTCAACTCGACTCAAATGATGACAAAAGTTAGACTTTATAAGCTCACACGAATAGCGAAGTGTTGGAATGAGTTTTCATTTTTACTAACTTGCTTTTGTCCTTCCTTTCCTCATCTCTTTCTCTATCACTTCTATCCTTTTTCTTCTTCTTTTCTTCCTTCGATGAGCTTTCCTCCCTGTCCTTCTCCTTCGAAGAGCTCTCGCCTTTGTCCTTCTTCTTCGTATTTTCTTCGGCCTTCACGTCGACCTCGTCATCAGAAGCGAATTTCGTCTATAATCGTGGGCTCAGGCCTGAGAGTCCGATTAGACAGGGCAACTGTCGGAAAGACAAGAAAAACTTACGTGTGTTGCCATCTCCGCAGCTCTTCACTAAAGGGAGTCTTCAGGCACTTCCAGGCAAGCTCTGCAACGGCACTAGGAGTTGAATTCAATGAAAACTGGCACCGCTTTTCCAAAGCGATTTTCAACACAAAAATTTTTCTGTCGTATCCGAAACGTCGGCTATCCCTAAACACCGGATGCGGTCATAAAACATGTTCAAACAGGTTTTCAAGCGCCGAATATCGATTGAGTTGTTTCATTCACGGTATGAACTACTGTAGAATTAGCATTTATCGATCGAAACGCTATCGCGAACTGTCTTACTTCCATTCTGATGCTGCGTTGTAGACATGTTTCGCAGCGTTTTTCACATGCCCATCTCGTTATCTCGTGGTCTTCGATCGGCCCTTTGTCCTGCATCCATTCTAAGGCTCGTAATTGATTCCCTTATCGTGAATTAATATTGCATGCATGTGCGTTTCGTGTGATTGTTCAGTTTATTCTTATGGATTGTATCCTTCAGGTGTACTAGATCCTCAAACATGAGCAGTGGTGACAAGCCTTGTGAGTTAAACCACTTGTAAAAGCAAGAGAATCCTATATTTCAGCTGCCGATGATATTGGATTGAAGAAATTAGGAGTTAATGATCCCAAAGGTGTCACAGAGGAACAATGGAAGAAAGTGTTACCAGAAAAGACCTACGAGGTTGGCATGTTGACAACTTTTGTTAAATGATTACTTAAGGTGACCCGAGAGGGAGCAACGGAAGCTCCTTTCTCTGGATCCTATGACAAGTTCTTCGAAAAGGGATTGTACAGATGTGTCTGTTGTGGATGTGAATTGTTCAAGCAAGTCCACCCTCTCTCATAGGTATAACCACTATTTCAGTTCGGATTCCAAGTACTGGGCAGGATGTGGATGGCCTGCCTTCTCCGATTCAGTTGACAACGATCTCAATATCATCCGTATTAAGGACTCATCACATGGAATGGTTCGAACTGAAGTGAGATGCAAGCAGGTGTGTAACTCTTAATTCATTCTGGTACTGCACTACTTTATCGACAGAAATTCACAAAGTGATGTTTTGTGCATGGTAAGGGGGGAAATGTTGTGCTTGTATTTGCCGCACAGTATTAGCAATGGTTAGTAATGATGCGAGAATTGAATGATGGGACGACTTAGATTTCCACCTGAAGGAATCATCTTGAGGGGTTAGATCACAAAAGAAGACTAGGAAGAGCGTAAATAAGAATATTTTAATGAATTGTATCCGCACATCACGACGACGAAGTGTGGCCTCGTCTCCCTTAAGAGTAGAATAATGATGAGGGGGAATGATAGATGTACCTCCATGGTCTGAGTCTCTTCCGATTGTTGATCAGGGGATGGAATGTCTGGTGTATTCTACAATAGTCAATCCATTTCTAATCTAATCCATCCCAACTGACTTTTCCTTTGTTGGACGCGATTAGTTCCTTGAATGGATAAGCACGTGTGGCAGGGCCCTGTGAAGACATTCATTCACATTGACACTCTTCCCCAATTACCTTCTGCTTCCTCATCAATCCCATTGTATGCTGTCCATTGTGACGAACAGTCTCAGGCTGTAATAATTTCCCAGTTCCATCTTTCTCTGTCAACAACTTACTGATCTAATATCATCGTAGAAAGTGTCGTTGAGCATTTCGTTGTTGCAAAGTCGATCCCTCAATGAGAAGATCTCTCAATAGACTTGAATACACTCACTGTGGAGAGTATACGAGTATTCTCTTGACCATAGTGATAGCCTCTCTTGGAGCCTTTTTGAGTAGTCGAGTGAATCCTTGACGTCGTACTCGACTATTCCCTTGCTGAATCGTGTGAGAGTCTGTCTGTCATTGTGGACTCACATCAGGATGCAAGTTCATTTCACGAAGATCGTCAATTGTCGGACTTCCCATTGCATCCATTACAAGACGCATTTGATCTTTTGAATCCTCAGTCATTACATTCATTCATTCAATCAAATGATAACTGACTCTTCCACAGAAGAGAACTCTTCCTCCCAACATCTCTCCCATTACACATCCTGCACTCCATACGTCCACCCTTCATATCATATTGTCATCTTCCATTTGAGACCATTACCGTACCTCCAGTCATAGTTCATCGATCCAAGAAGGAGTTCAGGAGGACGGTAGTAGCGAGTCACCTCAACACTCACAGTCATTACAGTATCCATGATGATATTGACTTGATATGCACTACTTCTATCTCCTTCATGAATGACTTTGGCTGATCCGAAATCTCCAATCTGTAATGGATGTCTCAATGAGAATCAATAATTCTTCTCCACTTGTAATTCCCCAGTCTTGTGTTTGACGAGAATGTTGACAGGTTTGACATCTCTATGTACGATCTTGTTCTGAATGACTACTATTGTGGATGAAGGGTCAATTGTGATACCAGAGCAAGGAAATAGAGGCCATTGAACAATTGCCATGTGTACAATTTGATGTCAATGATATCGAGTGATTCCCTCCTAAATTGATCTTTCCACTCTACTCCATTCAGTCATTCACCTTATCACATTGTCCAGAGTGTCTGGCATGAATGCGAAAACGAAGGCCTCACAGATCTGAATGAATCAAGTAATCATTCAACTACTATTCAATCCCACCGATGTATCATGAGCATTCTTGAATGTGTACAGTAGTTTGATTATGTTCTCTGGTGCATTGCGACGCATCCCCGCAAGGAAAAAGAACTGAGAAAGAATAATGTGGATGAGATTGAGAGAATGAATGAACCTCATCATTCCTGTGTCCCTTCTTTGGCCATGTCTTCTTAACTGCCACTTCCACTCTTTCTGGAGACATGAGAACACCTCGGTAGACATTGGAGAATACTCCTCCCGAATGGTAACCGAGACCTGAAACACAATGAGCATGTCCTACATGATATTCAATGACCATCCATTATTAGTTCCACTTTCTTCATTGTTCTAACGTCCATTGCATTCTCAATCAATCATTCACTCTTCATCCTACAGTATCCTCCACTCACTTGTTTTATTCCATCCGAAACTCTCGGTCGAACTCGTCGCGATTTCTCAATGGGATACGGTAGTAAGGCGAGAGGCAAGCATCTCACGTTGTTCTTGTCCACCTTGGGTGCATTGTACTGTGAGGGTGAACGATCCAACATGTCAGCAGGGACTGAAAGGGTATACGGTAGTCATCAAATGATACGGTATGTCATCTGACTCTCATCATCAGCAACTCCAATCACTTCGGGCAATGCCCTGTCTTCCTTCTCATTGTCATAATCATCTCGTTCCATTCTTCCCATTCCATCTTGTCTTCGTTTTGAATGTGGACCGAAGAGATTCAAGAAATTGGAGAATAAAGAGGGCATCTGATGAAGATGAAGAAGAGTTAATTGAAGAATCTGTTGAACACTCACTGATTGGTCAATTGTGATCACGGGCTAGTGAGGAAAAGACGAGAATATGACGAGGTGACCGTTGTGGTCGAGTGAATGAGAACGAATGAGGGGAAAGGGATGGAATGATGGACAATAGGATGTGCACAATGCAGGGTCTAACACAAAGAATAACAACAAGATCATGTCTCTTTCAATCTCTAAGAACTTCAATTAAAAACCGTTTAGTAAATGCGCTATGTATACTGTGTAATATTATCATCATTTTGCAGTGCAATGCTCATCTCGGTCACGTATTCGATGATGGACCACAAGACAAAGGAGGAGAGAGGTACTGTATCAACAGTGTATGTATGGTATTCGAAAAGAAGGAATAACTCAATTGCATCCCCTTTAGCCATAATTGTCCATGTTCCCTATGTAAGTTATCCCTCATATCCCTTATCACACAGGTTCCATTCCATTCTTTTCACGTTCAACATAACATTTCAATCAAATCGTTGCCCTCTTTGTCCAGTTGTACATTAACAATATTCATTGTGATAATGCAGTTTATAAATGCATGGCAGTGTTTATTGGAACTTTTGGTCGCAATATTTGATGAAATCCCTTAATTGGGACAATCCAGTCACATTTCTTCCTTTAATCTCATTTCCATATTGAATTGCCACAACTTTTACTGGCAAAATTAGAGCAGAGATCAACTACAACAAATATAAATTGCCTTACAATTCTTATAAACACAAACCTCTGGACAAAGTTTGTCTTCAATGAGATTCTTGAGAGGTCCTCGAGCCAATCTTGCAATGGGTTTACCCAACAACTTGAATCCAATCTGTACATACTTGTTATTTCTAGACTGTATTGTTGTTGTTTACTATGACCTCTAAATCGAGATTATCCATCTTGACAGTACATGTAGGTTGATCTCCCCAATCACTGGCTGCATAGGGAATGGATAGAGACAAGAGAAGTCCGTTTGCCTGCATCCTGAGAGGACCAATCGATTACGGTATGTCAATGAATAGTAACCGGATGGGGATGGTTGGTTCGGCGCCTAACAACATATACGATAGAGTACCCATGATCTCCATTTGTGAGTCTGTGATCTGGAGAGGACGAGAAGGAGGCATTTGTATTGTGCACTCTCACATTGACATTTAGTGAATCGTTGTCGAATTTGATAATGAATCCATCCGGGGATGGTCGAAGTTGGGCTGATTGAATCTGAGCTCTGTACAAACGAAGAATGGGAACCTAGAGGATAAGGATGAATTGGAAAATTATGAGAGACAAAAGACCTGAAGAGGAGTGAAACTCCAGTTTATCGGAAGTTGGATGGGATCTACCAATACTGTACCCTTGACGGAAAAGTAGTCTACAGTACTGATTAGACCTCCTACCTTATCCAATGTGTCTACATAGGACAGTATTTCATCTGCTATGATTGAATCACTTTGAACTCTGAATGTAATTGAATAACATAAAACACAAGGGACATAACATCAGCTGATGACTCACGTGTTTACAATGGCGACCGATAGTAGAAGGGAGATGAGTGGAGATCCTCCCATTCCACCCAAATGGCCTTTCCTATGTCCCGCCTCCTGCTTATTCCATGCGTTAGAGAAAGAGAATATTGTGAATTGTTTATCTTGTATAGAGAGATCGGGACGAGAATGAAATGAAGGCAAAGGAAGGATGACTACCCGGAAAGGACAAAACAATGTCATTGGATACGGGTCTGCTGCGCAGTTACTGACAATGAGGAATGAGGGACTGCCACGCAGTCTTAGGCCTTCTTCAGAGTCTTCTTAATGAGAGCCTGTCGTTGGTTGTGTGCGACGATTCCAGGATGTTTATCGTTCGAGTTCAAATGACCGGACTGAAAAGAAGGGATTGTGAGTGCACAAATGGAGAATAACACTCACATTACTGTTCAAAATCTGTGAAGCAGCTCGAGGAGCACGGGGCATCTGAAATTAAACATTTCCTTCTTAGATAATCGTTATGTTCTTTATCATAGTCTTCTTTCTAGTTTGATCAGAATGAAAAGGGAGAAAGCAATAGGCATTACTCTATCTCTCACATAGTCTCCCTACGTCCCATTTGACCTCACACTCAATAACAAGAATGTGCCACTCAAAGTCATTGGTTCGACTATGAATTATTGAGATGTATAATGAATAAGTCATTCATAATCCCGTGAATGGACCTTTTCCAATTCATCTCTCATGATCATTCCCCTCACCTGGAATACGGTATCCAATACGAATTCAACGTCCCTCACTTCCAATCGTTGATTACCACGATGAGTAACAAGACGACAAACACGATCTACCAACTGAATGAGATATCTTCCCAACTAGTACAATGTATCAACAACCTCATCCACAAACTCTTCTGTGTACTCCAGAAGGGCATCCTTCACTGGTTCTTCCAATACGGCTGATGGCTCTACTTCCCTTACCAATTCATCCAATTTCGACTAAACATGAGTCATACAGTCAATCAACAGTTGAAAATGAAGAGAGTAGATTCTAATGGGAGTAAGGACATAGAATACCGACCTTGTCAATGATTGGAGCATCCAAAGAACCACCAGGAGGGGGCTGAATCAATAGCTTTTTCAATAGTTAATCATTGTGGAAGAATTATTGTATATAACTGTCTGAGATTAACCATTTGAACGACTTGAACGGGATGGCCAAGACCCATTGGAGGCTGTTGTAGTGGTCGGGGCTGCAAGAGGGAACAAGTATTGGGGGAAGAGGGGATACAGTACCATTCCTGGTTGGGGCATGAAATGAGGTCGAGGTGCCTGGCCTGGAGGAGGATAAGGACGCACTAAAATGAAATCAATACAAAGAGGTCTCTGCTAATCAAATGCTATCCACAGATGGGCTGATCCTAAGATTTACGGGGGTACCCCCGCAAAATTTGGCATTTTTGAGTCCGGGTCGCTGCAAAATATTGCAAATTTATGTCCGTGCCTCCGAAAAAGTAGGCATTTTGGGTCTGGGCCACCGCAAATCTGAAATTTTTGTTGGATTTACAGTCGTGCAGCCAAACTCTGATGCTATCATAATCTGTTATCTGATTATTCAAGTCCATTTAAATATAGACTCATGTTTGCATAACATATATTACGCTTCGTCCTACTTAGAAATTTTATATCATGTACAAGTTACAGTATGACTAACTCTGTGGAGGTGGCATTTGGGGTGTTCTCATAGGACCACCCTGTTGTTGAGGAAGGGACATCGAATGAGAAGGCTGCTGAAACAACAATAATTCCAGTTGTAGTGTGCAATTACTACACAACCTGAGATGGACTGGTAACCAATCATAAGCTAATAGGCAATACCTGTTGAATGTGTTGAAGCTGTGGAGGAGGGCCAGAAGAGTAGGGAGTGTCTACTAATTCGTGTTTGATGTTCAGTTCTTGTTTTATCTCAAGGAAAATGCAAGTTATTGATCGGTGAAAGAGCCACGAACATTGGGAAAGGCGTTAGGATTTGGAGCAATGGGTTGGAAGTTGACAGTTTGGACTGGGGGAGGCATCGTGGACTGAAATAGAATGTTATGACATCAAGACACGAAAAGGGTGCGAAGGGGATACAAAACATCTCCAGTCTCCACTCACGACGAATGCTCATTATCATAGAGGAATCACTTACAAGCTGTTGGGGAGGGTATTGTTGTTGAGCGTTTCCTTGTAAGAACGGAGGCACATTGGGCGGAAATCCCGGAGGGCCGTTCATTTCTGATATCTCATACAAATGCAAATATTGATTGCTGAGAATACGGTAGGTACATATTTGTGTTGATATCAGACAAGTATCAGAACAGGGCAAAGTTCATTTATATAAAGAATCTTTATGCAGTGCATAGAACAAGGAGCAGTTTCATATTTTGTGACAATTCCCATATTGAAGCGTAAAAGCATGAGCAAATACAGAAAATAATGCAATAAATGGTAAAGCACAAGCAAATCATTCATAGGTGAAAAGATCTTTTTTAAACTAGGGAAAGACGCATTATATTGTGTTATAACTATCGGAAAGTGCGTCAAGAAGCGAATAGATTGCACACAACACGACATCTGTACAACATTAATCTTCACTTCTATACTATACTTGAATCGAATGATGGAATGACCTCCAAACAGATCTCTCATAGTCTCTTCCTATGCTATAAAAGCGTGTAAACATGAAGATTACTATGTAGGCGCAACTGAAGTGCAGGAAGCAACTCATTGCGTCTTCACGAAGCCTGCAGTATCTTCTCCTCTCTTCACCAATCGTACATGTCTCCTCTGAAACAATCACACCACTACAGCAAAGAACATAAGAAGCATTTGGGTAAATAATTCTCCTTTCAGGTTACGGTAGAAATGATCTCGACGACACAGAATCGATCACGATCACAACCACTCACTGTTGTCACACCACACCATTTTGGCAGTCAAGATTACAAGTTAGACAGAAAATGTCATGAAAATATACGGGGAATGATAGGGAAAGGGGATCAAATGCGAAGAGTTTTTACTTGGGAGCTGGAGTAGATGATTGAAAGACGGATGATGAAGCCATTAGATTTTGGATGTACTGACCAAGAACCTGGAACGACCAAGGAGTTATGATCTGACAAAAGAAAGTCAGTCAAAAATAATCAAGAAATTAAAAGAATGTGACCTGGTTTTCGC
Source organism: Diplogasteroides magnus (assembly GCA_014805445.1). Taxonomy (NCBI): domain Eukaryota; kingdom Metazoa; phylum Nematoda; class Chromadorea; order Rhabditida; family Diplogasteroididae; genus Diplogasteroides; species Diplogasteroides magnus. Next base: position 11,258 of record JACMIF010000169.1, on the reverse strand, counting down.
TTCGCAATTTGACACTTTCTTCCTTCACAGATTCAACTCGTTGACTGAGATCTTCAAAATAATCAGTACTAAAAGTCAAAGAAAGGAATCAATCGATTAAAACATATGCAACAATTGAAACATTTTAAACGGTTTGTAATATTTTTTGAATGAATAAACTTGAATCAATACTATTGACTCATACCATCTAGGGTATCCTGTAGCTCCAAAACATGTGCAATGAGACGCGCCTTTTCTTCGGGGTCCTTAAGTAAATAAGTGAAAATAGTAAATAAGTGAAAATGTACAGAAAACCACGCATTTTCTGTGAAAAGGGGAATAGATAAAACGATGAGAAAGAACGGATCTTTCTTGAACACAATGATTATTCAATCGAGAACTCACTTCTGCTGGTTCCTCCTTTGGCAAAGGATGCGCAGGTCGGGGTGTTGATCCAACAACACTAATCGTATCCTCACCTAGCATGACAACAAGTGAAATTACTCATTCAACAGCGAAATGCAAACCTTCGTCAGCCAATTGAAACTCCTCGTCGACAGAAACTGGGTGTTTAACTACTTCTCCGTTCGTAGACATCTACCAATGGTGTAAAGTTTAAAATGACAACAATGAGCTCTAGACCGGGTAATTGTAAAAGATAAAGCGCAATAAGCGAAGTAAACTCAGGAGGAAAGGCGAACGCGATTTTGTCTGACAGTCGCGATTTCTCTGCACTCTCTCAATTATCGCGTGTTGAAGAGCGCAATACTCAGGCAGCGCCAGATCGATCCGCAATTTACGCAGCCAAGTATTCGCGATGCGAGAACGCCAACGTAGCATTTGCGATAGGCTTATTCTGAGTCTCTCTGGCGTATTTATGTCAGTTTTCCATGAATTTTATTCATAGAAGATTGCCAGCAGCAACTTTGTTGTACTTATCCTTGATCATGACCATGTAACGTTCAGATATGACGTTTATTCTTTGCAGACTCGTTCAATCATGATCACTGACGTGCAACTTGGCATCGCAGCGAACATAATCGGCATTGGCGTCTTCTTGCTGGTCGTTCTCTTCCATTACATCACTGCCAATCAGTCCGGACAAGCGAAGACCCATTGATCTGCATCGTCCAATGGAGCAGTATCTACACAATTCCAGTTATCATTAAAGCCAAATGTGATATGAGCACGCGTCTTCTGAAGCGTCATTTATTGCCTTAATAATTCTGTTAAGTTATGAATATTAATAAATGGTTGTTGACCTGAAATTGAGTTGATGTTGGAATCTGTTCAAAGACAGTGGCGAAATATCTCGATGATGGCGAAATGGCTCGGAACATTGCTCACGTCTTCTCTTGAAATTACGTTGATGACGTTTTCAATTACCTTCCTTATCAAATAATGTTCAGATTGATCACAATCGCCATCAGCTGATCAGGAGTTGTATGGTGGCTTAGCATGCAAAATTACGCCTACACAAGAGCAAGTCAGTTGATGCTTTTGTTTTATTTTAATGTCTGATCAATTCTTTTCGTTAAGGAAAGTATTTTAGACGCTTTTGATATAATAATTCGTTGTCCAGGTACCGGAGAGGGAAGCAGCAGTGGTTCATTCACGCCAACTGGACGACAACCTCGTTATCCAGCCAGTGGATACGCCTCACCCGGTGCTTACTCCACTTATAGCGCGTGAGTTCTCACACATTTTTTAAATCATGAATAAAATGCTTAAATACATTCTAAAAGGCGACCTATTGACAATCCCTTAAATTTGTGATGCTACTGTAAAGACGAGTGACAGCTGTCCATCTGTTCATTGAGTGTGCGAAGCCATATTATGGGTAGGCATTGCCGTAAGCATTGGTCTGCCCGTAAAACTCATATTATCTATGTATCACTGGTAGTTACTTAATTTTTTTTACAAAAAGATAAAATCAATATAGACGTGTTTTCAGTGCCGACGTCGGTTGCTTCACCGCTGTGAAGATGACGGCAGGTGCGAAGATGAGCAGATTCTTCCGCAGACTCGTTCAAGTGAGTATTGGAATCACTTCCTGATCGTTTAGAGAGTCATTTGTTCGTTTTCAGATCCGACAAATGGATTTCGAGTTTGCCTTATCGCAAATGTTCTTCCTGCTGACGAACCCTCAGAAGGTCTACAGGAACTTCTTGTACAGAAAACGTTTGTTTTATCAATGTCATAAATATCTGAAATGTCATAAATGATCCTTTCAAATAGTGTAATATGTATATCTTTTTAGGGACAAAGGATCAATTTGCACGTGATGATCCTGCATTCCTCGTTCTTCTGTCTCTTTCTCTCTTCTTCTCATCAATAATCTTCGCTTTTGCATTAGGTATGTTCTCTATACGTATATGTTGTTGAATGAATTGTTATCAGGTCTCGGATTTGGCAGTTTCATCCGTTTCTTTGCGTGGGTTGTCTTGATTGACTGCATTGGAGTGGGATGTGTTATAGCCACAGCACTATGGTTAGTATCCTCCTTTTTATATCTATTGTTGGCTGCTAAAACTTGTTTTATCAATTTCCCTTATTCCAATGATTGTTTATTGTTGAGGTTCCTTTCGAATCGTTTCCTCCGTAAAGTTCGGGATCAGGATGTGGAATGGGGATATTGTTTCGATGTTCATCTCAATGCATTCTTCCCAATGCTCGTACTGGTCCATGTAATACTGCCACTCATCTATATCCGTTAGTTGTTTCCCTGTCCCTTGTTGACTACAGTATCCATTGTAGCTGTGGTTGACCGTGATGGATTCTTGGCGTGTCTGACTGGCAACTCCGTTTGGTTTGCTGGACTTGTCTACTACATTTACATCACTTTCCTTGGATACACTGGTGAGAGAGATGGAGTGACAGTAGAAAGGGACTTGTATTTCAGCTCTTCCCTATCTACACAAGACTCACTACTTCTTGTATCCAATTACATTTGGATTCATATTCTTCATAGCATCAGTGACTGCAGGATGGAACATTACTCGTACAGCCTTCCCTATCTATCACATTCGTGCGAATGCACTCAATTCCCCTCACTAGACAACACAACGTTTGTCTGCTAATCACGCACTGAATACGAGTCCGCACGCTTCTTTCCATCATTGTTGTATTGTATGAGTTGACAAGAACAGACTTTGATTACAAGTTTTAGTGGTGCAAGAATATTGACGCTGTTTAACACATTGCCTAGTCATTTTGGGATGCGATTTGAGGATCTATAAGTGTCAATTGCAATGCCAACAGGTGAAGGAATCACTGAAGTAATAATTAGTATTCCTTTGTACTTCACAACTACCGTGAATACAAGCACATTCAACGGTGTTTCCTTGTTACTTTGGCTTGCCGTAGAAAATACACTAACACGATGGTTTTTGTACGGATAACGTTTATTCATTTTTGTTTGAGAGCTCCAAAATGTATACTTGTTCAAAAATGAAGATAAATACATATTATTTACGAAATTGCCAAAATAATATTGAAGTGATTCACTCAACTTTCAAGCATTCATCTTGCTTATCTTCGTTCAAAACAGACGATATTGTAATTGCAACAAGCATCTACATAGCTGCAAAATACTTATCATGTCTTTCATTTGTTAAGATATTTAATCCTTTTCGTGAATGTAAACACAATAAAATAAATGCAAATATCACTTGCATCCTGTTGAACTTGATGCGGTAAAGACATGATGCCAATACTGCGCGAGGAGACCCTATGGACGCCAGGTACTGTAACTAGCGGGAAAATTTGTTTGTCTGGCATCATTTGAATTTCTGCCGGTTTATGCAAATTTTCAAGGCTTCGTACAACTTTTTCTTGCTTTCCTATTCTTTTGTTGGTTAAAATCATCCTTTTGGGCAACTAGAGTGCTTATGTGAACAGAAAATAGTGATGGCTTGGGTATGGGAGTCAATCGATGGCCTGTGGAGACAGTCTGCCAATGACTCCAATGGTCATTTCACTTTTTCGTCTTTCCTGTCAAAGTGTGAACCTATCAATCTCAGAGTTCTTTACTCCCGATTGTCGCGCGACTTTCACACATTGTGATCACTGATAGTGAGAGTGCAGAGGGGCGATCAGTGATGAATGACAGACACATCTGACTCAAACAGATCTCTCTAATGGGACAAAGACTTGATAAGAAGAATCTGTCTCCATCCAGACACAATATTGATGTGGAGGGGGAAGCGACCCTAGATGTCCCCCTCTCATCCCTCCCTTCCTGTAGATCAACATTCCCTCTCACTCGTCTCTCTCATCCCATTTCATCTCATGCAATCAGAGAGTCATTGTTCTTCATTTCTTCATAGCCCCTTCCCCTTTTAGAATTGTCGCGATTATTCATTTGTTTTCGTCAGTCTTTATTCCTTTATCTGATTGTTTGTCTCTTGCAGTGCATCTCAAGAAGTGGAAGGAAGAATAGTTGCATCTCCACTCTCCTTTCTCCAACACCCTCAGGTACATCTAGTGTATTATTGTGCTGTCTTGTTGCCATTGTATAGTGCATACTGATTTTACTAACATATTTCTCTTTGACTGTATCGTAAGGGAATGACTTGTGTATCATTCCTCGTCTTACTCTCACCCTATTCGGTTGCTTTCTTTCTCGTCTGTCCTTCTTGGTCTTTCCTACCCCTTCCCCCCAGGTAGATGAGTCTCGTCTTCTCTATCTGTAATGATTGTAGATGTCTCGTGTGCCTCGTCCCACAATCTGTTCTCGTGGTCATTCACTGGCCTCCATTCAAACCAAGGACTCGCCACCAGCCAAGACATTCAAACAGGTACACTCACATGTCCATTACTCCTGTTATTGTTCCCTTCACAGGTGGGAAAGCCCGCACTCGGACTACGAGATGCTACCAATATTCCTGTCAACAACAAACTACACCAACAACCACAGAGGAAAATAGCAGTGGTGAGTGATGGAATGGAAGGGAAGAGGAATGAATGAATGAATGGACTCAGGCAACAAAGACACATCTTGCAGTCGGTCAGAAGAGGAGCAATGCACTGAATGTGGTGAGGAATAAGAGAAGGAATGAGAAGTGAATGAATAGATTGAGCCAAAGACGAAGGATCCTTCATTCAATGTCTATTGTGACAACGAGAACAAGGAGGATGAATACAATGTAGTGAAACAATTAGAGAAATTGGATAGGAAAGGAGATGGAAGACTTCCTCTAGAAGAACTTCATCCCAAATTCTTCATTGGAGAAGTAAAATGAGATGAATGTGACTACTGTCAATGTATGCCATTTCAGTCGAACGATGATCTCGAGGGAGAATCATCCTCTCAATACGATTCTGCCGTTGAAGGACCAGCCAGTGAATACTTCTCTGCCCTTCCATCCCCACCTAACACTCCTGAAACTGCTGACAGGTACGGTAGACACTCCCCTGAAAGACCAGGATCTACCTGATTCAGGAAAAAAGAGGATCTTCCAGAAGATATGGTGGATGACATGTATGTGTATATGAGAGAAAGGTGTGAAAGATCCGCTAGTCAGGGATTACGGTATCCGTTGAGGGAGAAATCGTTCGGTGCTCGTGCAGACTATTTGAGGAAACAGGAAGATCTGAATGAGAACATGAGGACAGTTCTCATTGATTGGCTCAATGATGTTGTTCTTGAATTTGCGATGGAAACGGTGAATATTGGAGGGAAAGAGAAGGGGGAATGAAGGGAATGTTACAGGAAACTCTTCATCTTGCTGTGTCATTGGTCGATAGACTGTGTTCTGTATGTGAAGTGTCTAGATTGCATCTTCAATTGGTAGGAACTGCAGCCCTTATGGTAAGTGAATGAAATTAGGACAATGAAGATGATTGAACATTGAGATTGCATCCAAATATGAGTTGATCTATCCACCTGAGCTAAGGGAATTCGTCTATGTCACTGATGATTCGTACACAGAAAGCCAGGTAATCCCTTTCCTTCTCCTTACACTCATCTATTCAATCCCTGTTCAGATCCTCAAGATGGAACGCAGAATTCTTAACAATGTGGCCTTCGATGTTTCTGTACCCACTGCCCAGTGGTTTGTCTCTCACTTCTGCCGTAAACAGCGGGTATCACAGGTACGGTAGAAGGTATACGGTAGTTGAATGAAAGTGTTCCTCCTTTAGAAGACTACTCATCTATGCAATTACTTTGTCGATCTTTCCCTTCTTAGTGTGGTGTTCCTTCGCTTCAAGCCCTCGGTTTGATTAGTCTTCCCATTGAAATGAGAGTATTTGATTGAGATTATCGCGGCTGCTTCGTTCTGTGCTTCTGTTGCCATGACTGATGGACAACAACCTTGGCCAAGACAACTCGAAAAGGAGACTGGTCAGTCATTCTCACTCCTCTATCCAATCAATATCATGTGTTGAGGCATTTGTGTCTCTCTTCTCAAGGATGCAATCGTTGAATTGATGAAGATGTTCGATCAGTCATCCACAATGGAGGTGAGCACAACAATTGATGTTCTCATATCATTGATTTCCTTTCAGTCAAAGTCAATGTATGAGAAGTACGCACATGATTCATTGTGTAGTGTATCTACCCTTCCTGCTCTATCTGAGACTATCCTCTCTACATTATCCTCCTAAGGAGTACCTTATCCACTTTATTCTTCCACTTCTTGTTGCCCTCTATGAGTACTCGTCTTTCTTTCTTCATCTCTCGTCATTTCATTCCACCAAAGAGTATCTGATCATGTTACTAACTGTATGTCCCCAATTGATATCCTTGTGAGGCGATCACTAAACATTTGACTGCCAGTAGATCTCTTCAAGAGACATTCTTACCTTCCCATACTTACTCTACTCTTTACTGACTCGCATAAACTAGTGCTCAGTGATGAAAATGCTCACCAGATGCATCGTATCCCCTTAGCATCTCTTATATTTGTAAAGCTGACTTGTCATGTGAGATCTCTTGATTCCTGTAAATAGACTAGGCAGATCCTCAATATGAGTGCATCTCATTCTGTCACTTTATGATCTTTATATTGGGCGTATGCAATTGAATGAAAGGTATCAATGTGCGTCGTATGGTTTGTAAGTCACAATTGGTTTTATCCGTCTATCATTCTGTATTATGTATCGAATACATATATGAATTATGATTGAATTGGAGCACAAAAGGATGAGAGTTGAAAGAACTTCAAGAAGAAAGTCTTGTAACCACCAAAAACCGTTAGTTTGCAATAATGTGATTGATCAGAGTTGAGAGGTGGACAAGAGGTTTTGCAAAGCTTAGTGAAACAGTTGATTTTTGGTGTTTCTATTTTAGTGTTTATTTTACAAAACCAAGATCAAAAATCAACAAGAAAGCTGTTTCTCTGAGATGTTTTGAATTTTTTAGTAAATAGTGTAATTAATTTTTGTTTTGCTTATTTTCTCAATCCCGAAGCAAATTCGAATCGAGCTAGCTTTCGGTGGCTGACATAATGGGTACCAGTTAAAATATTTAGAGCTGTTATTGAGCTCATGTTTTGTTTCTTGAGCAAAAAATACTCGTTATTAGGGGTACTGTAATTGCGCAGCTTTTAGTCAGTTAGCGATCAGCACCGTAAATCGTCGCCGCGAATTTTGAAAAAATTTTTTATTTCATTGGTAATTTTATGTTTTATAGCTTTTATTGCAGCTATATAAGCAATTTTCAGTGACGAGGGGGTAACTGGTAGATAGGGGAATGACCCCTCCACGCAGATCACCTACAATAAAGGTGAATATTCCATTAGAAACTCTCAGAACGAGCAAATTTCCTGAGCTGATCTTATTATGTTCTGACAATGGATTGCAGTCAACTGTTAACGTTTGAGAATATCCACATTTGAGGTTTGGTCGATATCGTCAGTGCCATCGCCCTCGACTTCTTTTCCCACCTCTTCTTTACCGCTTCGTCGTTCTCCCAGACTCAATGGTCTATCAAGTCAGTTCTATCCATTCTCACCCATACTTGTTTATTACGTATATTACACACGCACTTCACACAAAATAATTTATTCTGTACACAAGGAAAACATGATCATTAGGATCTATGGAATTGGAACTGGATTGTGGTCCTAAAGAGGGCCGTTGGGTTCTGGTTGTTAGCGTGATGGTGAAGCAGGTAGTATTTACTCCTTTTCTCCGGTGGCCTTCTTGGGCAGAAGAACGGCGTTGATGTTGGGGAGAACTCCGCCCTGGGCGATGGTCACTCCGGAGAGCAGCTTGTTGAGCTCCTCGTCGTTGCGGACGGCCAGTTGAAGATGGCGGGGGTTGATTCTGGTCTTCTTGTTGTCGCGGGCAGCGTTGCCAGCCAACTCGAGGACCTCAGCGGCGAGGTACTCAAGAACGGCGGCGAGGTAGACGGGTGCGCCAGCTCCGACACGCTGAGCATAGTTGCCCTTGCGTAGCATGCGGTGAAGACGTCCGACGGGGAACTGCAGACCGGCGCGAGATGAACGCGACTTGGCCTTTCCTCCGCTCTTAGCTTTGCCTCCCTTTCCACGTCCAGACATGATGACTACTTGCACAAGTTCACGAGATAAGTTGGCCTAGAATACTCTCTCGTATTTATAGGCCCCCCTCGCTCGATAGCTCCGCCCATTGAAAGCGCATAGAGGGAGTCACTCTCTTTCTCTGCCTCTCATTCCATGAACGACTCCGTACTAATGCCATTTATATCCTCTACATTTGACACTACGGATTGGTTATGGTCGGAACCGTTATGGGTCCATGCACGATCATAATGATAGTAGTATGGAGTTATCAACACAATTATGTTGTTCTGAACGTATACCTTTTGACATTTGGAAAAAGTTCAATTTTTGCGAAATATTGAGAAAATGTCGAGTGGACCTAGAGGGATAGGATAGTTATTTGATGATTTCGAGATGAATGTTTATTGCCGGCACAATCTCAACTTTGAGTATGGCCCATGGCTAGTCAGCAATCGATATCCGCGAAGGACGAGGACAACTCAGAAGAGGACGCAACTCCGTTCAACTCATAATGGATCTATGTCCCAATCTTCCCTTAACGAGGCGTCGGACCTGTTTGTATTCAGTAATCAAATGAACGAGTTGTAGTGTACAAATTATCTTTATCAAATGAAGAGAAAAGATCTTTGAGATCTGAGTGATTGGAACTTGAATCTGGCCCTAAAGAGAGCCGTTGGGTTCTGGGTGGTAACACAACCAGGCAAGCGTTTACTTGCTGGAGGTGTACTTGGTGACGGCCTTGGTGCCTTCGGACACGGCGTGCTTGGCGAGCTCTCCGGGGAGGATGAGACGAACGGCGGTCTGGATTTCGCGAGATGAGATGGTGGACCTCTTGTTGTAGTGAGCCAGACGGGAGGCCTCAGCAGCGATGCGTTCGAAGACGTCGTTCACGAACGAGTTCATGATCGACATGGCCTTCGAGGAGACTCCGGTGTCGGGGTGCACCTGCTTGAGCACACGGTAGATGTAGACGGAGTAGGACTCCTTTCTGGACTTTCTCCTCTTCTTGTCTCCGGTGCGAGACACCTTCTGGCTCTTGGCGGCCTTCTTCGCTCCCTTTGCGGACGGCTTGGGTGGCATGATGATCCAAGCACGACTTGTTGTAACCGAGTGGTGGGGTCTCCGTCTCCCTCTCTCCCTTTATACCCCTCCAACTCTGCTCTCGCTCCGCCCCTTCTGGCGCGAGTCTTTCTCTGTTTGTCATGCCTCCTCTCCTGTAACGATACGATCTCTCTGGGCTAAGCGTCTTTCTCTGCTTCTTTGTCAACTCTATGGCGTCCCATAGTCTCTCATGTGGGTACTTTAGCAGTCAACCAAGATGGTCGATATGAGAGTGACAAGGCTTGACATAGGGACTACATCATAATTGTAGCTAATGATAATTAGAAGCACTTATGCTTGTTTAAGTGCCACATATGGGTTAAAAATAACGTTTAAAAAGTTGATCTTTGATCTTTGACCTAAAATTATGAAATCGCGGCTGAAGTGTATCCCACCCCTGGGGATGTTACCCTGAAAGTTTCAGACACGGGAAAATTTTTTGAAGGTGTGTGCCACCCCTTGTGGACGTCTCCTCCGCCCTTACAGAGAACGCGTTTTAAGACTAAACCAAATAAGACATAATGCAGGATGACAGACAATGACGATTAAAAGTTAATCACACTATAAAAAATCTGCATAGTCAATCTACAACTGGAAGCACATTATGAATATTCCTCCTATAATAAAAAAAATTTTCTTAAAGGACCCCTCTGATGAATAATTTAGGAAAATGAAGAAACGCGATTTGCCTGAAGCGTAACGCAATTACGATAAGAAAAAAGCCAAACTTTTCACTTTGAACTTTTTCGATTTTCTGTTGTGCGAACAATACCCCTGTTTATTTATATCGTCGAAGCAATTGCAATCTTACGGAGTCAATGCGGGGTGAAAAAAATGTAATTGGAAGCCACTCAACGCAAAGAAACGCTTAGGGGTGGGCAAATACAGTACCCCGCGTGGCTCGCATTTTGTTCACGCTCAGGAATATAAGGTCACGCTCAGCCTTCTACTGTTTTTCGTTAGCTTCCTCATGCTGACCGACATCGAATAAATACCCCAGTTTTCCAAACTTTTGCCCCAAACATGGTTAAATTAATCGAAAATCAGTTTTAATTGCAAACTGACTATTTTTCTGTTTTCAGTATATCTCAGCGCAGAAGAATGATAGGTCAATTTTGACTTCATTTTTGAATTCGGGAGCACTGAATTAGTCAGAAACACCTAAAAACAACTTTCCTAGTTAGTTCTTAAGAAACCCTCTGCCCAGCCCTAGAAACGCTGAAACGCGGAAAACATAAAATCGAACTGCGCTTGCAGTTTATAAGAGTTGAACATAGAGGGGTCCTTTAACCATAGAATATTCCTTGTAGTTCGTACTTCCCCAGGGAGAAATGTGTTTCATAACTTCGTCTCTTTCCAAGCACTGATTGACATCATCTCCATTCACTGTGTTGTTACTCTTTCAAAGAACAGAAATACCAATTTTATTATTTTTCAAGTATAGACAAATATATTTTGTTATGAGTAAATATTGCTGAGCAATACAAATAGCATTGGAACAGGATTGTGGCCCTAAAGAGGGCTTTTGGGTTCTGGTTGATTTCTGCACTCCGCTTCTGGTCGAGAGGCTTATCCACCGAAGCCGTACAAGGTGCGTCCCTGACGCTTGAGGGCGTAGACGACGTCCATGGCGGTGACGGTCTTCCTCTTGGCGTGCTCGCAGTAGGTGACTGCGTCACGGATGACATT
>JACMIF010000168.1:39850-55888 GCA_014805445.1 Diplogasteroides magnus | reverse complement strand
TGAGAAAAAAATTTCAGATTTTTAAAAAAAATTCTAAAATTGTTGAAACAATTCTTGTGAGCTCACTTATCTGTTATGACTCAGGTGATTTCAGACAAAGATAGTTGTAGAAGAAGAATTAGCCCCTAGTGGGGCATCATTTTAACTTTTTACTTTGCATATGACCTGTAACGATCTCCGAAAACTATTGACCCTCCATAAACGCTGAAGAGACCGAAACTTTTTCAAGATATATGTCTCGCACAGTAGCGCGCTGTATTCTGCGCAGCTCGCGGAAAAAGTGGGCGGGGCCAGCACCCATGACAGGCCGTGAGAGTTGCTTTTGCAGGAGAAACGCAGTTTTGAAGTGAAAATCGTGAAGTAAACGCTGAAGGCTTACGCAATGATAATGAAATTATCAGCACCAGCGCTAAAGAGCAATATTTATGAGTTTGCCACAACAGCAAAGCGGCCCAGCAAAGAATACCCGTGATTTGAAAAGGTTATAGATCAAAACAGGCAGCAGTAAACAGTCTCTATAAAAAGGGGAAGAAGATGTTCCCAACGAACTTCGTCCCTTCGTCCAATATCCGTGGAGCGGTTGTCCATCGAACGTAACAGGCCGTGAGAGATTAGACGAATGACAAATGCACTTTTCTTACCGTTTTGAAAACCTGATTGTTTCTCGGGTGAACCACATATGTGCCGTGAACACACATGTGTGCCATGAACATTTGCGCAATAATGATGAAATGGAACATTTGCACAGTCTTCTCGTGGCGTAAGTGTACATTTCACCACTATGGCCCATTATGGCGCAAGGGTCCATGGAGTTCTTGTCTTACACCCTATTTCTTGTCGTTTGCACTGTATTGATTCTTGTTCACTTAATGGCTAGTGGACATCGAGCTCAGTCGATAAGCGAAAGAAGAAAACAGTTCGAGGGTCAACAATGATAATGCAAAGTGGCGTTGCTTCTTTTCAGCTGCGTAGCAACACAACGCACCACAGATTGACATTGCATCTGTACCATTCACTTCCAAGTATCTCATCAAGATCATATCGCTTGTCTTCCAACGCTACACAAGACTGCTATTCAGCAGAAAACAAGGAGAACACTGGGTGAAAGACAGGAGCGCAAAGGACATTTGCGCCATAATGGTGGAATGTACGGATACGCCGTTAGAACGCCGAGAATGCAGGCACATCTGTCCATTTGACCATAACGACGCAATTTTCCATGGCGCTGCAGCCCTTCACCCAGAACATTATAGAAGCTTCATTTTTGAACGTCTAACCACGACCGACTATTGAGAAACAGAAGGATGGCCTATGGACCATAGGCTATGGAGAAGCGCCTATCAACAATTGACTCATCTTATTAGCTGATTTCATAAGGAGAACAATAATTCTGCCATGTTCAGTAGTTGTGCAATACCAGTCTGAGCGTGATATCACAGCGAACCTGTTAATTTCGCTATTACGGCGCAAATGTCATTTGGAATGACTCCCGTCGTGCCTGTCCACTGGGATGAATTAAGTTGAGGCTAGGGTACGGCTTATGGACTGACTTTTGTCTGGGCTCTCATTCGACCGGTCGTCTATGATGAGCGAGAACGAATGATTCACCGGAGCGCACGGACGAAAAGCAGTCCATAAGTCGTCCAATAGTCAGTGGAGAGTGATGGAATGAATGTGAGAAGATCAATCGGTCATTTCGCACACGCGCGTCCATTTTATGATTTGATTTGCGGACTTCATAATTTTTCTGAGATTCGAAACTTCAAAAAAGATCGGCCCACTCATTTGACGCTCATGAATAAAGGATGAATGAAAGGAATTGGATAGAGTTCGGATGAATAATCCTACATGTTTCGTAGGCTAACAATAAGGTGACTAAAATAGATTTTTCTCGGTGTTTCTTTGTTTCGTGGTAAGTTTTTCTTGGTTTCTTGAAAAAATACCAAGAAATTTATTGGTCAAGAAATTTCTTGTTGGACGGGCCTGGTCTTCAAGGCGACGAATAATAGACCAGCGCAGAAAACTTTTGCGACTTCACTCATAAATACACAAAGAAGCCATCAGGGTGGGCTCTAGTGACCACTTCGTGGCGCAAATATCCGAAGGAACCGAATAACTGAAATTATCTCGCTCTTGTTCCAAGGTCATTTATATATGTCATTTATATATGTCATTTATATATGTCATTCTCTGTCAGAACATCAAGTTCACAAGGATTATACGATCACCTGAAACAAGTTCGATGTTTGATCGCATTGTCAAACGAAATTGATTGATCATCTTACAATTAGCATATTGTATTCGACACTTGTAGATATCATGTATCCTAACCGTACCATTATGCCCAGTACGCTCGTTCCTTTTTTGACCGACTGTGTCTCTTGCGAACTACTTATCTCGTCGGTCATATGACCGACAGGCGTGATTTTGTATATGTTTCACCAGCCTAATGATAGGAAAATGAGATTCTGAGTAACAGTTCAGTGAGGATTAGAGTGTCGCATTCGAGCTATCTTTCGAGCCACGGAAGCTCGAATGCGACACTCCAGTAAGGATGCATAATATCACACTCCAGCAAATACATGAAGCAGCCATGGCGGCCGGGGTTGAAACAAAAGAAGTTCTGTAAACAGTCGCCATTAGGTAGAGAGAATGGACGACGAGTAATGAAGAAGCGGCTGATCAAACAAGCATGATGGAACCGCGCAGATATCCAGAGAGATCGGGAAACAATCCTAATGGAGGTGTCCGCACCATCGGCGCTAGTTGTAATAAATCGGTAAATTTATCGTCATTTGTACGAAATAGCAGCGAGGGAATTAGACAACAGACGACAATGGTTGGAGAAACGACAAAATAGCACGCAAAGTGAAGAGTGCGCAGTCCTCAGCCAGGTGTAGTGTTCGTAGTCGATATATCAATTTAGTTTACCACCAATAAGAGGGATAGTGACGACGTTCGTCAGAATTCTCTGGCTCGCAAGTACTTGAGTACAAGTACAAGCAGTTGAGTACTAAATAACTTGTTTGTTAAATTTCATTACTTTTAAATGCGGTTCATCTAAAGCTGGTCACGTCCCAAACTGATAGCAGCAAGTGATGAGCAGCCGCAGGGCCCTCAAGGTGACACCAACCTACGTACATGATCGTCATGATTGCATCAACAATTCACGGAGGAGTGAACGTTTTTATCTCTGCCAACCTCCACAGGGTTTCAGTCTGTCGTTCGATTTTCCGCAAATGGTTTACATAGCTGGAACGGTGATGGCTTTCACAACGTTCCGACAGTGGAGTCGTTGTTCAAATAAATCTTAACATATCTGGTCCTCTGCACACCTTTAGTGTCTTTGCTCAGTGAGAGACTGATAAATGGAGATGACATAGAGAAAAAAAGAGCAATCGCTCTTGATTGATGATCTTCGAACCTCATCTCTTCCAAGCGGTTGTCGATGAAGAGGCGAGACGACCGCTAGGAAGAGGTTTGGGAGGTTAGAATTATTCAGACCACCCACATGAAAGAGAACCATGGGACGGCCTTTATAAGGATGGTTCATCCCAAGGCCGTCACAGTCATTCAGTTACCAAGATTTACTACTTCCGCCCTTCTGGTCCTCTTCTTCTCCACTGCCTTCTTGGCCTTTGTCGATGCAGACTGTAGTGGAAAGACTGACCACGCCAAGTGAGATTTGATCGATTTCTATAAACAAACAGTAGGGTGTCACAAATGGCAAATTATTGACAGCCGACCATTTATATCCGCCCAACTTCATTCCTTAGCGGTGGCCGCCGCAATGTAGACGGCTGGAAATGAACTTCTGCCAATAATTTCCCATTTCCATTTAACAGGTAACAATTCTCAGCTGTGCTACTTGGAAGACAAACGGATTCTGCTCCAACACTGCCTACACCCAGGCGCAGAAGGTTCAGTTCTGTGGACAGACCTGCGGGCTCTGCGCAGGCTCAACTGATCCAAACATTGTGGGACGTGAGCAACTGTAGATGAACTCCTTTAATAGGATTTGTGTTTAGCACCCGTCGGAGGAGTATGTCCAGTAGGCACTACGCTCATGGGAAATGCCTGCTATCGGAACTCCGTCTAGATGGAAGGCAGGTCACATGTATTTAGGTTGGCAGTGTTCAAGGGACTCAATTGAGTAATCTCATTTGCAGATGAGGTTATACAAATTCACCTTTGTATGATTTTCGAGACACTGATAAATGATTCGATGGAAAAGTATTTCCTGCTTTTTATACGCACTCCATGAGATTATCGACATTTCACTGTGACCCCTGGTGGACTTTCATCAAGTTTTATCTGTCTGTTTGAGGTGTGCACATTGGTCTGCAAAAGGACTCTAGAACATTTGCGGTATCCAGAGCCAATGCTACCTCTAGTTGAGGGGATATGAAATTCGAAAGTTTCTTGTGTTGACAATACATCTGTCTTGGAAGAAAGACTAGCTCGGCATACTGTCCACAACTGTATGTTCCTCATGGTAGGCCTGTCTGATGGTAACTCTATTGTTCCATCTCATAATCTTATGCGAAATCGTAGCCATTCCCTGTTACTTATGTCGGATACGCGTCTGCAGTCGGATTGAAAAAAGCGGTCGATAGCGCAATTCAAGGATAGTTCATCCTGCGCGTATACCATATCGATTCCGTGCCACAGACATCTAAGGGCCTTAGTTTAACTGTAAGTATGCAACGGAATCCCAGAAGACATTTCTCTCGTTCAAATTCCCTCGAGCTGTTGTCCATCACGTGAACGTGACATATTGGAACGGCCGTTTTGGAACTTTTTTGTACTTCTCACAATTGCATAACAGTTCCAAAATGGTCAGTTACAATACGGCTGTTCCAATATGAGATGTTCCAGATAGAGACAACCGCTCCGAGGGAATTAGACGACAGAAATGTGGAGTGCTGCTTGGATTCCGTCCACTAGCATGTGAATTTGCTCCCATCAATGGAAGGAAGTGATTATCTACTGAATTATCACTGAAATGCCAACATTTACCATTACGGCGCAAATATCCAGAGAGCTCTGCTGTCCTTCGTCCTCTATTGTACAACTAAGTGATTCAAAACCAGATTGGTCCGTATTTATGCTCGAACACGTAAAAACTTTATCAATCCATCTTCATACCCATCCGAATTGGAGCAGAAAAGATCTCTCTCAGGCTATCAGTAGACGAATGAGATTAGCATGCTCAACGTCTCAGTAATCTCAGATCACACTCAGGAAAAGAATTGACAAAGTTTTTGCGTGCTCGATCGTATTTTTGTCGAGTCAATCATATTTTGAATCTCTTAACTATAGAATAGAGGGCATGAGACAGCAGAGAGATATGGACCCTTGCGCCGTAAAAGTTAAATGATGGCATTTAAGCGATAATTCGAAATGGAATCGCTTCCTTTCGCTGAAGGGAGCAAATTCACATTCCTTCGACTCATAGGCTCTTATGCTCACTTGTCCACGGTACGGAATAGATAAATATCCTCAGATCGCACCCAATGCAGTGTATCATAAGCTCTAGAGTTGACCCCGATCAGCATCCCTACCTCCTCCTACTTCCCATTGTTCAAAGGCGAGTTCTGCGATTTCGAATCCCCATAAAACACTTTGACTACAGCCGCAGATTAATTGCCAGACTTCTCATATTCACATTTTCGCTCTAACTTCTGCCTCACCGGCATTACCGTAATAGAAGTTATGAAATCCAGAACTTCACCACATCACCAGATCACAACATTGCAATCTTACCGTAATAGACCCTGCACACAACACCACCTTCGCACCTCACCACATCCATTTTAGTCCATCTGTATTTATTCCAGCCATTTTTATGAAATATTGGGTGGGACATTACAAAATGTTGGCCATAACGGACATATTTTTGGAATTGTGGGCGGGGACTCACTCGAAAACGGCTGAAATGGACGTGGTGAAGTGCAGAGGTCATGATGTGGGTGTGGATCGTCGATTACGGTAAGTTGGTCATGTGGTGATAGGGTGAAGTTCGCGATTTGCCTGACCAACCAATTTATTGATTGGCTGGTTTTACGTTCATTTTTCGTCTTGATTTTTCCGTGGTAGCGTGCTGTAGTGGCGTGCAACACCTTGCGTATGATGCTCAGCTTTATCTGTCGATGCTATCTTTTGAGTTCTTCGCGTAGCTGATCGCTTTCTCAGAATTGTATCGGATAATTTCCTATTTTCAGTTATCCGCGAGAACACGCAACCGTAGGCTCACATGGTGAGTATGAAGGCTGATTTCCCCCTAACATAGTAATGTATTTGTGATGGTTGGAGCTATCGGAAAACATTTTAGGCGGATGACAAGGCACGCAACCACCGTAGGAACAGGCGGAGTACGTGGAGCTCGACTGGGGAGCCAGTCATGATTCCCGCACAAAATGGTGAGCGGATTTATTTACTTTTTTGTTGTTGGACTTGTTGGGAAACTATTTCTTTCAATGTAAACGTAAGTGCAATCTCGTACTTTCAGCTGCACCGATTGCGCCCTGGAAGCCCATTGAGGAAGAGGATTTGCCTACGGCAACGAAAATAGTGGTTAGTGTTCTCTTTGCACTATTTTTTCTCTCAATTATTTTGAGTGTTGTTTGATGCGAGGCCAATAGTCGAAGCGATTGGGGAGATTTGATTACCGAGGGGGGACTCCCCCTGACTCGGACAAATGACCAAAACCAGAAAAATTTCAGGTGCCTCCTTCGCAGGCCAAGGGTCCGTTCATGTCGGCGCGTCTTTTCCTGCCAAGAGCCGCCAAGGAGAAGAAGGAAGACACGCGCAACAAGAACAATGAGCAATCGGTGTGTACTGAGTGCTTACATCCAATGTTTCAAATTCGGCGGTGAAATCCGGAGTGCCGACTCATTTACATGCGCAGTAGTGGGTGATGATTACTCACGGAAAGTTTCCGCTGCCGACGCATGTTGTTACCAGACCCGTCATATCTATGAATAGTCGCTCCGCGAAATTGCGTCACTATTCGAGAAATAGACCGACGAACAACATCGCGCATTCTAGCTTGATGACGTCACTTTTGTCCGGCTAACGTTTATGAATACGGACTCTTAATGTTAGATGCGCACACAGTCGAGTTGTAAAGGCGAATATTGACGTTGCGGTGGTTCCTAATCCACATTATAGCATTTTATTTTACCTATGGCATTTTCGCATTTGTGTTCATTGTTAGATGCTGGTATGGCTTCAAAATTCGTAAAACGTACCTAGAATTTATTTAAGTTTTCATTCTAAATTTTCCTGTTTGAAAAATAAGTAATTTTTTAGCATGGATCTTCGGCGGGAGCACACGATCATAGGCAGCAGCATCGAGCCGATGATGGAACACAGAAGGTTCACATTTACCGAGATGACGACACGTGCGCACAGGCATTTGCGCACACATTGGGGATGGGACACTTGCGCACGAGTCGTAACTCGTTCCGTTTACATTTCATGTTCATGAGTCGCCACCAACTGGGACGTTGCTTGTGTCGTTGTAACATCACGGATCACGAAAATGAATGCTGAAGGAGTTATGGCTTGTGCACAAGTGTTCTGTGTGCAAATGAGGTCATCTACCCTGTCTCAAATGTACACCCTCTAACTGCTGCCCTTTCGCCTACAAGAATTTAGTCTTGCAATGAATTTCTCAAAATGCAAGTAAAAATGAGATCAAATTGTTCGAAATATGATTCGTTTAGCGTGGATATTCCCAGGGAGATCACAGGCAGAAGCAACGAGCTGATGATGGAACACAGAAGGTACTCATTTACTAACATTCTGGAGCCCGATCGATCTTATAATGTAGTTGTAATGATCACAACATTTGGTGATGGAAAAAAGTGCGCTTGAATTTCCAGAACGGCTGTTTCAGAATGTCTGACCACCAAAACTTCCCCTTTTACAGCATGGATCGTCGCTGAACAACATTCCGTCGTTGAAGAGCATTTGGTACGGCAGCAACACATCACCGTCTACTCTGGTAAGTGGTGTCATCATCAGGATGTCGCAATACGAACCAAAGTGCATCGTAGTTGTCACTCGTTTCGGCCGATTGTCTATGATGAGAATAAGTCATTGACAGAGAAAAAGTCACTAATGCGCACAGACATGAAAGTAAGTGGCGATTTGGTACTGTTGGCGACTCCCTAGTCATCATGGCTGGGCTACGCCTTTGACGTCGAATGCGGATGTCCATTGCCCGCTCCCCCTCGTCACATAGGCTGCATCTATGAACGCGGCAAACAGGTTGCCGGACAAATGTGACGTCATTTGGGTATGGCCCATATTGTATGGGGAGAATATTCGGCAAACCGTTCCCCTCGCCTAATCACGCGACGTTTGCCGAGTTTCTTGGATACGGACCATTGTTATCGTCATTGGATGACGAAATAGCATGTTGCAGAATCTCTTGAAGGAGGTGTCGTCAGTCTTGGCCAGTGATCATCAAGCCGCCGATCAATCGATTGCCGCCCCGGAAGAGTTCGTATTTGCGAAGCCCGCGGAAGGTGAGTCGCACGATGCATTGAAGGGGACATGATGATGACCTAACTGTATCATCCCATTTGCACACAGAACACTTGCGCACAAGCCATATCTCGTTAAGTTTGCATTTTTATGATTCGCGTGCAACAGTAAAGTTACTTGTCTCGTCGGAACAAGCAACTTTACTGTTGGTCGCAAATCATGTAAATGAAAACTGAACGAGTTATGGCTTGTGTGCAATTGTCCCATTCACATTGTGTGCGCAATGCTCGTCATCCAGACCTAACAGGAGAACACTATGCAAAATGTCATCACTTACTCTTCACAACAACAAAATCTGTTTGTAATGGTTGCTGATGAGGACACTTGAAAACATTTCCACATGATGCCTGGAATGGTGTTCTATAGCGGGGGATCTTGTGAAAGTAGAGCATGCTAGGGTTGTCATTTAGAATGCGAGATTAACCATAAATTTCAAGATATAGGAGCAGCGACAGATAACCTAATTCGCATACAATCTGCCAACCCTAATGCAATCATCACTGACCAACAGATTGTTTTCCTCGTTCAGTGCGCGACATGAGGCCTCCGCCATCGGAATTGGGCACTACTCGGAGTGGGTTTGACAGTGATGCGGTGGGTTTTTCTTATTTTTGAAATTTTATAAAATTATTATTTTTTCAATTTCAGGCTACGACTGATACGTTCCCAGCGACATTGCACAGCCATGATACTCCTCGATGGCTTGCCACAGATGACGATTGTGAATCGGTATTCAGGTATGCTTTCATCGGTCTATGAAGCTGAATAATACTATACAATGCAATATTTATCCGTACCAGAGCATACGCTCTGGGGATCAAGAGCAATCTTGGATTAGCCATAGACTGACAGTCGCATTTCTTCTCTTTAGCGAATCCTCCCAAGAAAATTGACGGAATCCATATCAAGGCGTTCCTTAGTTCATGCCTTTTAAATTGGAAGGAATCACGATCACTGTCGACGCAAAATATATATTTTCAGTTCGCAAATGGCAGACAATCAGGCATGCGCGAGTGCCAAACGCGCGGACAGTGAAGTATATGGAGTCGTGAGTACTACGCTATGTGTTTTTTGTGGGGGGGGGGGCAGGTGCTCCATGAATATCGATTGATTTACTCTCTCGAATCGGTCGCTTTTCAGAGTTCTCAGGAGATTCTGACTGGTGGCGCTGAGGCGAACGGGAATGATTCGTCGGATGTGGACACTGAAGAGCTGGAGAAGTACAATCTGGAACCGGTCCTGGCTGAGCAACACAAGTACGTAGTTTGATTTCACTTAAAAATTTAGAATAAAATGCTTGCGATCGAATAAAACGTAGCATTCTCATAAATAGGCTTGACTCCGGCCGATAGATGACTACTGTACGATTTCAGGTCCCACCCTCCGATAGCAAGCCCCAGAGATTCGATGTCACCTATTGGGTGAGTCTCTCTATCTCTCTCATCCTTGCGCCCTATCGAGCTGTTTAGGGTCCGTACTAGGGTTGGCAGTATGACTAAATTTTCGGATATGTTTCACAGCTTTTATAAATATAATATATATAGCCACGGTGAAACATATCCGAAAATTTAGTCATACTGCCAACCATAGTCCGTACTTACGTTTTCAAACATGCTCTTGATCGTGCATGTATAGTTCAAAAGGGTTACCTCCGAATGCACAACTGACCAGCCATTGAAACTCAAAATTGCAGTGCCCGTCCTTTGCCGGTCAATTGGTGTAAGGTGACAGATGAGCGACTGCGAAAAGTGGAGGAGAGGAACAGACAGTATGATGCGAGATTCAATTCGTGCAGAGAAACCGATGGGGAGAAGGAAGAGGAGAAGGAGGAGAGGAAGCGAAGAAGAGATGTTCGCATTTTATTTCTCTTTTTTTTACAAAGGGTTGCCTGTTTAAACTAGCAATAAGATTGGCAGTTAGACTGTGTGATTGGTTATGTTTCACGGAAGCAGGAAGTGCCAAGACAAATGATTGAGGAACATAACCGCAAGCGCAGTCCGACTGACAGATTGAACTGGCATTCATATACAATTTTCGAGTATTTCAGCGATACAAAGATGGGTGGGAGACAAGAGCGCCATGGACATTTGCGCTATGGTTGTCATAGCTTCTGCGCCATCATTCTCCGGCTCGAGCGCACATTTCGCCGTATTAGCGCAAATGTCCATGGCTCTTGAGCAACAGGGATATGGGAGGGCAAATCCCCATTTGTTTCAGCCCAACCTGACGGACGATACGAGCGAGACGAGCTCAGTTAATGGAATCACATGGGTAATTCTACATTACTCTCATTTTTCTTTTTAAACGGCCTTTTCGAATTCATGCTTACGGTCAGCAACTTCTCGAAATCACATAGATAGATATTTATACGCATTGAGACAATATAATCATAAACGTGGAATAATAATAATAATAATATTGTGTATATTTGCAGTCCCTCTACAGTGCGGACGCGATGGCGGCTGCCGGTTGTGTGCCGCAATTCGGCAGATTGTCAGTTGCTGATGGGTAGATAGTCTTCATTTTGCACTCAGAGCGACAGTTCGAAAGGAACCAGCATCCAGCCGTACCCGCCTGTCTTGACCGCAATTTCCCCCCCTCCCACATGTTTGAGGCATCCTCACGAGCTCTACGTTAGGGCTGGCAGCGAGATCAAAGTGTAAATAGAAGACTGCAGTGCTGTGAGATGCCCTTGGCGCAATCGAGAAACAATTGAATCCATTTCTGCCATTTTCGGTCTCAAAATTATCATGTTTTCGTCAGGCTGATTTTGGCCTTTAACATGGTGCCTTGATTTTGCAGATTGGAATCGAAGTAGGATATGTTTCACTGATCCTATATCTCGCAAGATGTAGGTTTCGTGAGCGCACAACCACTCTCGCATACAAACTGCCATCCCTCATGGTGACTGTGAGTATCCTTTGGAACTGTCGTGCCACTCTCCTCCATTCCACTACATATCGATATTGACCACACTTCAGGGAATCGGAGGGCGAGAAAGAGAGAAGAAAGAAGAACAGACTGTTGAGGGAGGATAAGGAGAAGAGGAAGAGATTGGGGGTGAGTATCGATTAAGGTTGGCAGTTGGATTACTTTTCGGATATGTTTCACAGCTATTATAAATTCAATATAAGTAGCGACGGTGAAACATATCCGAAAAGTAATCCAACTGCCAACCGTAGTATCGATTGATTACGGTATCACTTTGCAGGTCGAAGGCTGCTGCGATGGGGATACGAGGGGCGGAATACAGGTATACATCGTTTAACCTGAAGAGCAGTATTCCGCACAAATTTCGTATCACGGAATCGAGATGCTCAATAAACGCAATAGTGTTGAATGCTAAATATTTATGTTCCAAACTGCTTATCTATTATGGGAAATGAAATCACGTCGGCCAGACTACTAGTCTAGAATATTTTACGCTCTTGCCACTGTCAACCGTTGAGAACTATTAAGTGCATTTTCAATTAGTCGTGTTGTTCAGATTCTGGAGGATGGAGCTGAATATCCATTCATCGACTCCCATTGTCATCTGGACTTCACAATGGACAGTGTGAGTTTAATACTGCACCTTTTTGTACATTTGCACCATAATATAGACTGATCGACTTCTACTTGACGGCGCCGCATCTATCCTTTCTTTCTAACTGCCATTCCTCAAACTTTTACACAATTACTGGTGCACTATCGCGTCTGACAACCTCTCGTTCTAAAGGACCAAGACCGAAATACATAGGTGTAGATGGTATTCTCATTACAACGTCGACAACGTTTTCTATATCGGTAGTTATGTGCATTTCTTATTCGACTTTTTTCCTCGTAGCTGTTGTCTCTACATTCGATATAGACAACGGCACCGAGTTGATTAAACCAATGAGAAATACACTTTATTGCCGATTTGAAATCCCCTGATACCTCTTCTCTCTTGAAAATGGTTCGTTCTCAGCTGCGTAAGGAGGCATGGCATAGAAGAGCGGTAGTGGAGGATATATCTTCTATCCAGCAACTCTTCACAGAACACATGAAGAAGCCGGTACCTAGGATGCTCGCCGGGTTAGTTTAGATGTTTATTGGAATATTGTAGTCGTGATGGTACTGACGCTGAAGACCGGATTCTAGTATATTATAGTATTATATCCTGCTACAGTAACCTACAATATACTAGAGTTCGTGCTACAACAGAAGTTTCGTAATGATGATGGAATTTGAGTTGCATTCCCAACTGGATCAACCCTGCTGTATTCGTGGACCGCACGCCCAATGACCCTCTGGTCAACGAGAGGGACTTCAACCCATACTTCGCCATTAATATTGCCAAGGTTTGCGAGCTCACGGACCGCAACGCATGAAGTGACGCGTTGCGGTCGTTTTGATCTACTGTAGTTTCTCCTCTCAGGATCCCATGGTACTCGGACAATCGTTCGGCTGTCACCCACACAAGATCGACCAGGCGGATGAGCTCTTCTTCATGACGTTGGAACACCTCATTGGATGCAGGTTTGTGGACATTACAGTTGGCAGATAGACTTCGAGTTCGCTTATGTTTCACCGATCCTTTATCTATTCTGAAGAATTAATGTAAGAGACACAGTAGTGAATGCTAAATTTGCTTCTTAAATATTACTGTGAGACCTATGAAATTATCATCAATGTAGGTGAGATGGTCCTCGATGAGGCCAAGAACGCGTCCTAACTAGAGTTCCCTTATCAATCGCACTTTTCATCTTTGTCGTCATTCTGCATTGGGGAGCGGTTGTCTATGATGAATTGAGAGACGACCGCTCCACAAGGCGGAATGACGACAAAGATGAAAAGTACGATTGATAAGCGAACTATAGTCTTAACTGATAAATGAAGCATTGATGACGTGATCAAAACGTTCCATTTTTGAAGACACATGGTGAAGCTGGTGGCAATTGGAGAGTGCGGAGTGGATCTGAGTGGCAAGTGAGTGTAATTTTCAAATAAATTTTTGTTTAATTTTTAAATATTCTAATTCAGGAACAGCCACCGTCTGGAAGACCAACTGAGAGTGTTCCGCCGACAGGTGCAGATCGCTGTCAACTACAACCTGCCCATCATCATTCACTGCAGGTTAGGGGACATTCTTCTAATTCCTCAATCGTTATACCGCTTTCGCAGGGTTGGTACCCCGGTCATATGGGACTTGTGCTGTAACCTGATCACTGCAATGTCCCTTGTGCCCATTTCTGTGTTCGCAAACAGGGCTGTTCGTAAACGGGGTTTCGTTAATTTTTTGTAAACGTAAATTTTACGAAAAAAATAATAATTCGTAAAATTTACGAAAATCGTAAATTTCGTAACAGCCCTGACCGTAAACGCTCGCCTTTTTGTTCCCGTCGAGATTGCCCTCTTTTAAGGTCTCTATGGGCCCATATTTTGCTGCCGATCGCCCAAATGTTTGAAATGAGCATGTTTCAGGGAAGGCCAGGGCGAACAACAACATGTGAAGAATCCCGAACACGCTGTGCTCTCCGTTCTGCTCGATGTTTGTTGAATATAATAAAATTACTAATAATTGTATTTATGTTGTATGATAGTAAATTTGCTTTAACGATTTGCCCTGCAGGAATGCCCTCCGAATCATCCCATCCACCGTCACTGTTTCACTAGGGACGCCGACACGGCAAGGATGTGGATGAAGGCACTCAACAATGTGTACTTTGGTTGGTTTACAAATAACTTACTTGTATTAAAAAATACTCATATTGATGGGAATTAAGTGCGAATCATTCGTAAAAAATGAATTTCTTCAGTTAGCTTCTAGGGCAGTTCTTTTGGTTTCATATCCAGGTTTTCGCACATTCATAGTTCAAAAGGGTTGCAGCCAGGGACAACTTTTTGGATTATGTTTCAAAGCGACTACATAATTGAAGTAATAACTTTGGTTATGTTTCACAAGGACTACAACTTCAAATATGTAGTAGCCTTGAAACATAACCGATAAAGCAGTCCCTGGCTGCAACCCTTTTGAACCATGCGCACATTTACAAGCTTGGTTCTGTCCAATTTGGCTGATATTGGGTGTGTGTTAATGCTTTTGTTTGGCTTGAGAAAGTGACGAGACTTTGATTTCAGGCTTTACCCCGGGAGTGAGGATCGAGCAGTCCTCTGAGTCGTATGGAGCGCTCAAAGTGATTCCAGTGAAGCAAATTGTGCTGGAGACCGACTCACCCTTCTTCAGGCCCTACACTGTAAGTTTTTATTATTATTAGTATTATTTCTAGATCCCATTTATTTCCGGGGTGGAGGGCGGGGGGATTCGTGAGCTTTAGCTATTTTTAAAAGGCAATATTGTGATATATTTTCAGTTCACTCACGACTCGCGTTCAAGTCATATGGGCGCAGGTAAATTTTTAAAATCATTTTAAAAAATAATCTTTATGTTCCAGCCTTCGCTGCGGCGCAGAAGATCGCTGCTGTCAAGGGGGTGCACGTGAACGAAGTGAGTTTGCGTATTTTAGGCTTGCTAGTTAGTATGCGAGATTAGTTATATTTCATAGAAGCGATATCTATTCAGATATACTATAAAGTGAAACATAACCGAGTTCGCATACAAATCATTGTAGGCATGGAGTGAATCCCGAAGTTCATTGCTTTATTCCAGCCATTAGTATAGAGAAAGGGGGTAGAAGTGCAGTTTTCTGTAGTATATTTCCCTCGGAGCTGTTGTCTGTGCCATGTGATGGACAACGGCTTCGAGTGAAATATACGGAGGAGAAATGCACTTCTGCTTCATTTTCGTTCCCTACTAACAATGAACACACTACCACTCTCATCAGTAGTTGTCTGACTTACAGTTTGGCTTGTTTCAGGTGCTCAAGCACTCATACGCGAACACGAAAAGACTCTACGGGCTGGGGAATCTTCCGTGAAGATTGATACTCGAGAAGGCGTTTTAGTAGTTGTATTGCTGCTTATTCCATAGGCCTTACAGTAATCCTTCAGAAGGGATTATAGCATCCAGTATTGTTGTACTTATTGTATCTTTTTTTTAGCATTTTTATCGGCCTTACAGTAATCCTTCAGAAGTTTATTTAGCTTTCATTGTTGTACTTGTTGTGTCAATTCTTTTTGTTGTTTACTTTTAGAAGATCATTTCCCCAGGAATCTCGATAAATTTTTGACTAGCAATTCATCTTTTTGCCGTGGATGGAATGCTTCATGTATGCATGTATACTTTGACTATTCAACCATTTCACAATCCCACTTTTCCTTATGTCCTCTCTTTTACGTCTTCTTCGAAGAGCGGAAGAGGGGCCAATGCAACAAAAGGCTAGTTGGTTGCTAATTCCAGCTGCATTCATAGCAGTCACGATAGCACGACAACTTCCGACACAGCAAGTCGGGATTGGGGGCCCCCCGCCGTGTGGGGGGGGGGGGTCGGGGGGGGGGGGGGGGGTGGGCAAGGGGGGAGGTGGCGGGGGGTGTTCGCGTCGGCGGGGGGGGGGTGGGGGC
>JACMIF010000168.1:14927-38330 GCA_014805445.1 Diplogasteroides magnus | reverse complement strand
CTATTATCATAATAAAAACGCTATTTCGGTTTTAAACGAATGGTTCATGTGTCCAATTTTGCATTTTACCCGTTGCCTTGTTCGGGTTTTTTTAAACCTCCTGTTTCCATTTGGCCCCCCCCCCCCCGGACGACCATCAAAAATTACGAAGTCAGTTTGTAACAGGGTGATTAGTTTTGTGTTATCCTTTTTGCTAATTTTTCGTCGTGTGAGAGGCACTCTGCATTGAATTTTCGTCACGATCCTTGCTCGTGTAAGTTCCATGTAGGTTTCAGGAGCGAGTAGATCATGGATACGATAGCTTCATGTATGTTTACCTTTGCATTTGAGCATGGCTGTTGACAGAATTCTCACAACAACAATCGCACCGATCGGTTGGAGGATAGTTTACTCGGTCTTGTGTTGTATACAATAGACTCGTAATCTCTTCTCTACTCTGCTCTCCTCTTCTCATCCCTCTGCTCTCTTTCCTTCTTCTACCATTCACCAAGTCCCTTTTTCTCCTACTCCTTGACTCTTCTTCTGTAAACCACTCGACCTTTTAGCCATCGGCTTCAGTTCATTTTTTTGGCTTGCGCAAAGTAAGCTTTGGACCATTGCGCGTTTTTGGTGTCATTGCCAACAATATCGCAATGTGAGTGTAGTGCAAACATCGGCTCATTTTGTACAAAAGTGGACTTGCGCACTTTTGGTGCGACTATTGGATGAAAGACAACAGCGCCATAGTGGTGAAATAGATAGATGCGCCATCAATGCACGGCTCAAAGGTCCATTCCACTATTGCCTTTCATCCGATACCATCATCTCTATCACACTAGCATCAGTGTCGTCTCCCCTCTCTGTCGGTCTTCGTTAGCGACTGTAATATAGCCCCTGATAGCGACCACTTGCAGCCACGGATGTTTTCATTGGCCTGATTCATTCGATAGATGAGAGTGGACGATTGCGCCACCCGACCCTTGGCAGATCTATCAGATACAGACAGAGAGTGGCGAGGGATCAAGGGGCAGTGAGAGGGTACAGAGAAAAGAAGGGGACACCTGATAGGGATCAGTAAGGGGGTTTCGGCATCCAATTGCCACTACTGATCATGGGAGTAGTTGGCAAGGCTGATCAGTTTCCGTTCGATTGGCATATTTTCGGTGATCTCCAAATTTATTTCGACTTAATTTGAGGATGAAGCCTAATGTGTTCGTTATTATTCTGGTGAAAAACAGTGCGCCATGAACAATTGCGCCGTAATGATGAAATGGACAGATGCGCCTTGAGAATGTTGAGAACTATGGCGCAAATGTCCATGGCACCCCTGTCCTTCATCCTATTTTTCACCCCACCCACACCCGTTCCTCCTGCAGCATTGTTCCTGTTCCCCTTCTCCACCTCCCAGCCATACCGCCGCTGCTTCCCCGTCCCTTTCTCTTGTCACCTCCCTCTAACTTCTTCTTCACTAATGCGCGTTCCAAATCGCCGAGACACTAAGGTCAATAATCAACACTCTCCCCTTGCTCTCTCAATCTCTCTCCACTGCTGACCATGTCCCTATCGTGCACATCCTCGATAAAAGAAACGTCCTCTTTTGACCTCTACCCATATGACTACCACTTACTTTATTAGGACAGGGGGTACTTGGGTGTAGCGCTAATGCGCATTATAGTCCTCTCATCGCAAGACATCACTAACAAATACCCTTTTCTGCCCCGCTTCCAGAGACTACTTGAGTTGAGTCAGAAGTGCGCTTGCTAAGGACCTCCTCTGACCCTCTCCAGAGTCTTTTCTTGGGAGCTATAGCCAGAGGGTGGTTACAGGTAGTCGGTGACTACTACGGTAGGCAGTTTGACTATTGCTATGGGTGATGTTTCACTGATTGTAAAACCTCAACTATATAGTATCGATGAAACATAACTGATCTCAGATGTAAACTGCCAACCTTGGTGACTCTGAGTAGTGGTCGCTCGCTTACATGTCTCTTTGCATTACCGCTTATGCTTGTTAGGATGATTCTCCTGAGGTTGCAGCTGGTGTACCTTTGTGTGTGTCTAAATGTATGTCACTCATACGCTGTCCACTCTGTCACTGTTCAGCTCATCCTCTCTCTCCCTTTCAGACTGTTGACTCTGCTTCTCAATGTTTCTACACAGGAATAGCCACTTGTCAGCCACTTTGAAGTCTGGGAAATCCTGTAAATCCCCCTCACCGGTCAAGATGATCCATCCATGCCGGATCTTCACACGATCTATCCCCTCACTATACCGTTCTCGTACAATACAGTGTTTGGCGTGACGACGTTTTCGCTCATAGCGGATGTTTATTTTGCTCGCACCAGCTGTTAGTGGTGATGGGGTACCAAATCCTGTCGCATTAGCCGTATGTTCATTCATTCACTACCACCCATTTAGCTTTATCCATTAAATTGGGCCTCCGTATAGTGTTCGTTGTTCACTTCCCATCTCTCTAAGAGCCCCCATCCATTCTTCTCTTCTGCTTTCCCTATTCATCAGTCGCTGTTGATTAGTTCTTGCGTACGCGCACTTCACGCAACTTCCACCCATTGTCCAGGTCGAGGGCCAGTTTGATCAAAACGTCTCCCAACACTAATGTACTACTGATGTCCTTTCCCCCTCTCGTTGCCCCTTCTAAAGGGTCACTTGTCACACAGGTGTCAAGACACATTTCATACTAGCGACCGTGAAGGAACGGCTGACACATGCATACGACGAGCAGTAGCAATGATTGACTGCCCCCGGTGCAAGGGCAGTGGTAGTAGCCGCAGTTAGGGGTTACTCATTCAGTTCCTTACTAGTGCTAGAGCATGTTTTAGACCTGTTTAAAAATAAGATCAACAGTATTTGAAATGATGCTGTGGGTCTGCGAGGGGACTCCTTCAGATGTTATGCTCTCTGATTTTCTCCCTATCGATATGCATTGAATGTAGGTGATTCATTGTCTCAGTCGGCATGGGAGCAAAGGCCCCCTTCTGTCGTCTCTTTCCGTTCTGACAGATAGCAATGAGCTACGTGATTCATGTGCTATGGATCGTGGGAACGGCCCCGATCCTCCCGGAAGCCTCATTCGAGCTTGATCCCATTCAACAAAAGCGCAAAGATGAGATAATCGTGAGGCGCCCTCCTCCTCAAGTGGGTCTACACGTACCCTCATCAAGTTACGGTCTCTTTCTTGTGGTGGGAACGATAGCTCAAGACAATGGGGGAGGTGAATGTCATGATCATGACCGACCGCGCGCTCCACTTGACACTTGTTGGCCGCTCCATGGGGTTCGAACTGAAACGAAACAATAGTCTGGTCACTGGCCCTTTTTGTGATCGGCTCATCCCCCGTACGACACGCTTTTTGTAGTAATAGCTTCTGGACAGAGCAGGTGTGCCACATGAAGGGCTTCTCCATACCAGATAGTTTTCAAGTGATGACGCCCATTTGATCCCCACTTCCGTGGTGCTCCAAGTGCGTGAAATCGGATATATTCTCGTGGCACTCGGCCTTTTACCAATCGCGCCTTTTCACCCCTCTTCACTCAACAAGCAGGATCGAGAGGAGTTCCCATGGATCAGGAAGCGTGTCATGCAAACAACTTGTACTACTACACAGTGTCAAATGTCGAGTAGGGGTGGGGAGAACACAGGAAGGGGGGAGAAGAACGAACAAGACACCCTTCGATGAAAGAGCCATCGTTTCACGCTTCAGCAGCCGTGATCAGAATCGGTCAACTCCTCCCTCTTGCTCGCAATCAAAAAGTCTTTTGTCAGTGATGTTCTCGTTAGCCGCCTTGTAGAAGTCCAGACTTCCTCCCTGCCGGAGTCTCTGGAGAAGCTTGATGATGCTTTGAGGGCAATCTCAAAGGCATTTCCCATTCCAGACTCCATTCCCCCACTCCTATTCATTCGTCCTCAATTGCAACATGGTCGATTAGCACTTTAGCATAACGAACGCCTTCACGGAATTAGCTGTGATTTAACCGCTTTTTGTTGTTGTTTCACATGCGATTGTTCGATCTGTGCGCTAAAAAGGCATGTAGACTTTTTCGTAATTTTTAGCGACGTAGTACTGTAGTAAATCAGAGTATGCTCTCTGTAAATGACCAGCGGTTTGCTTTTCGCCCTTTTTCTCATTTTCCGCGTGACTGACCATTCGTTTAACGGGCAACAAGCAAGCTACACAGCAGCCAACACGTTCGTACCATGTCCTCTCTCTCCTCCTCCTGCATAGTTCTCCTACAATGAGTGCTTGCCTTCTCGCTAATCTCTGTCCCCTTCTCTCCTCCTCGAGTGGACCTTCCGCCGTGTTTTCTTCGTCTTCTTCACCCTTTCGGCTCATCTCAGCTTCTCGTCTTTGTCGGGGCGCCCACTTCACGGAGGCCGTGCCGTGCAGCGTGCGAGTCTCCGGGGGCTAAAGCTTAAGCTCGCACGAGATAAAGGAGAACCCCACTTGTACTGAACTGAGGATCAGAGTTCGAGAGCTAACATTTGGTCACACACAGAAAGGCCCTTTTTCTGCGACGAACTGCGACGCTGTGAGGATGAGTCCCTGCTAGGGTTCTATTATCAAAGCAATTAGTGCTTTTGTCATTCGTTTAACCTCCGCGGAGCGGTTGCCTGTTCACCGCTACACGGATGTGATACGAATGACAAATCCACTAATTGCTTTGATAAGAGAACCGTAGTCCTTGCACTTTTCGAAGGCCGCCTGAATTAGGAGATGAACAAGAGAAGAGACAAGTGACTTCTTGTACACGACATGAGATCAAGTGTGTTGATTGACTGAACATCTTTTTGCTGACCATGGAGTCCGCAGACATGCTTTTCATCATAAGTGCATTATGAGCCAGCTTGATTAAGTGTGCTCTTTTTGGACGCCGAGACCACCTGTTCTTATCCTCCATGATTTTCATCATAGTGCATATTGCGGTCGCAAGAGTTTCCTCTGCCAGGTGATGGTACGAAGGTCGTTCACTGATTTAAGTTATTGCTTGTTCCTGATGGTAGGGTTTCTAAAACGGAAATTTTATGCATTTCTCATTCGTCTAATCTTCATGTGATGGACAACACTCCGCGGAGGTTAGACGAATGAGAAACTCCTAAAGTTACCGTATTAGAAACCTATCTGCACGTGAATAGTCCAACAACAAGCTGAAACCTGAAGATAACATACTTTTCTGTGTGTGTCGCCTGCGGGGGTTCCACTCTCTCTCCCTTCTTCTTCTTATTCCTTCAGGCTGCATCGTGTGATGATCTCAATTCCTCGTCCCCGTTCCTCCTCTTCTCTTCTTTCCCTCTTCCACCCCCGATCACAATCTTTCCATTCCATCAGCTAGTTTCCCCCCTTCTTCCAACTCCTTCGAGCCATTTTAAATCGATAGATAAGCCTTCTTTTTGCGCATATTTCGCAATCAGTTGGTTGACTGATGATGGTCACGCACCCCCTTTTTATCAATGTCTCTTCTCTGCTCACCTCTTCCGATGTAGGGAGAAAGTTTATGGCTGCTATAGCCCCCACCTTATTACCCTCGCCAAAAGTGCGACCGGTCAGATGGCTACTAGCTTGATAAACAGCGAGCGCCATGGTCATTTGCGCCGTAGTGGTGAATTGGACACTTGGGCCGTGAAATGTCCAATTCACCACTATTGCGCAAATGACCATGGTGCTCTTGTCCTTCACCCGGCTATGCATTGATTTCATTCATTGGCTCCTCCTTTCACTGCTCTTCTTCTGATATAATAGTGACAGTGAGAGCCGCACACCTGCTGGCTGTATCGTGCACCTAGGACACATGAAAGGATAGGCCGCCGTGGCCGAGTTGCGCCATTTCTCAAAACGTCAGTCATTCAGTCAGTACGACTCTCACTTCCCTTCCTTTCACCCGCGACCTTACATGTGACTATAGGCTGGTGAAAGATAAATTGAAGCCATTTGCGCGAAAATTAATTGTAAAATGACGAAATGCAGTTGTCTAGAGCGCAGTCTTTTACCCGAACATTACCTCGGTTCCACAGCTGCGCGAATCACTCCGGTAATTTAAGAGTCAATCGAGCAAGTAATCGAGTACTTACTCTTTGTCAGAAGACCGGCCCTGACTGAGGAGTAGGTTATTGCAATTGTAAGGCCATTCATTGCATCTCCAATCGGGTGGGAGAGCGAGTGAGTGGGCCCCCGACATTGTGACGCCGACTGGGAGAAGAGACACCTGCTCCACGACACATTTAGGCCATAATGATGCAGCTTGACCTGAGAATAGAAGAAGCATCCGACCATTTGACTTACAATTTGAAAGGTATCCTCTTACCGTTAGTAACCTCGCAAATCCTAGATCCCAAAATAGACTCCACAGTTTCACCACCTTTTGAGCTATGAATTGGCTATGACTTTGGCGATATTGTATGCAAGAAGGTTGAATGTATTTGGCAAGTGTCCCGACTAGCCGACATAGTGACGCCGCCTGAAGGGTTGAAATAGACATTACATGCATCGATTTGAGTTGATAAGAGGGCTGACTCGTCGCCCATTCCATTCTCTCCATCTTTCCCTATTCCTTTCCGCCGTTCTGTCCTTTGATGGTTGCATGACTGTGAGGCAATGGGAAGCTTCCCACTTGCTGTATCCCAGATGCCGATCTTTATTATACCTGTAGGTCATGGGAATTGTTTTACAATTCGTCTCCTGACTGCATCCTTTCTGATGGCAAAACGTCCCCCGCTACATTTACGATTCAATTGACTATTTCCCTCCTTGCGCAGGACTTTTTGGGGGTTCAACACGGTCGTGTTTTTGTAGGGTGGGCCAAAAAATGTATTGGTAGGCACTTGCCAGCACTCGTATGTTTCCCTTTTCATCTCTCATTGATGTATGAGACCAATTCCTTCCATTCACGCTTCTTTTTGTCTCCATAGGCAAAACACACCGATGACAACCCTTCTTCTTCTTCTTGTTCCTCAGTGTGTTTCCCCTGGCTAGAGGAGGGTGAGAATGGCCATTGAATGAATGCCCCGTCCACTCATTCCCACAGAGCGCAGCCCCTTTTTGTCAACTACGCTATTCGTTATCCAGCCACCAACCACAAGACAACAGGCCTGTCACGCATCCATTCCATTTTGCTCCTTTCTTCAGTTGAAACGCAACAGCTCCATGGAGATTTCGACCACATTTGTCTTATTTTGGTGAAAAATTATTCAAATCCGCTCATCATGACCTGATCGGAGTGCAATCACTGTTAAGAATTCGTGGATTATCTCTGCCTCTATCAATTCACTCGCTCTCTCCGTGCACTCTACCCGATAAAGAGCTCGAGCTTTAACAGTGATTACTAGGGAACGCTTTATGGAATTCCTAACCTCTCCAATCTTGTCGGAGCGCTCTTATTTCGATAGACGACCACTCGGAAGAGATTGGGGAGTTTAGAAATACCCCTACTGACTACTACGACGGCGGTGGTCTATCATCGCCTTCTTTAACGTCGTTATCCTTCTTCTCCTCTTTTTGTTGTATTTCTTCTTCGTGTCTCATCACTTGCGTGAGAGCAAAGCAACATCTCCTCCCAAAAGAAATCGACGAGTCCCAGTGATGCGTAACATGCGCCGAACTTCATGTCATTCTTGTCTCTTCTCCTTTTTTGTCCAAGCTTCTCCTATGTCTTCGTAGTAAGTTAAGCCGTTCCTTTCTGAACTAATTCTTTAATGTGCTTACGGATCTGTTCAGTAGTAAAATGATATGACTAATGATTAATTCGATTTTGTCAACTCCCCCGTGTTCCTTGAATCAGTGTTTGGTTCTTATGAATAGCAGTGATTTCTCCTTTGCGCTTCCTTTGCTGTGTACTTGTTCACTCCTCGTCCGCGTTTTTTGTCTAAAAACGCACTCAAAGGGGAAGAACAAGAGCACCACTTGTCCGATTTTGTCTCTGAATCTACCGCGATGCTCAATCCGAGTAATTAGCCGACCCCTATTTAATCGTCTCCAATCAGATGGTACCCTGTAGTCGTGCCTCTTTGATGCCATGACATGAACAATACACAGGCCAGAGGGATGATCCTCTCACTCCATTATATCCATCCATCATCCAAACACACTTTCATCTTGTTCGGGCCCCATTTCATGCCGTTATTCGATCACGACTCTGATCTGATCTGAGTCATCTTCCTCCTCCTGTGAGATTGTTTCTCGGGTGAAGGACAAAAGAGCGCCATGGACATTTGCGCCGTATTGGTGAAATTAACACTAGAGCCGAGAAATGATGGCGCATCTGTCTTATGTCACTTGTTCATCTTGTTTCTCTTGTTACTACGTGCAACTGCTGCAGTTTACCGCAGTTCCTGCAGTGTGTGATAGTCAGTGTGATCCCCGAGGGGCGCTAATTGACCCAGGCAGCCAACCAATTGCTTCTCTTCGTCTGAAGCTGTGAAGACTAGCGCAAAAACGCTCGAATGTTGTAGCGTTCGGGAACAAATGGTGGGTCGTTTCCGCCGCTCCACTGCTACACATAGCATTCCACATACCGCTAATCACTCGAGACCCAGGAGGAGACGAGGACACTGGGACCGGAAGTGCCTCGTTTAGTCTCCCTGTCAGTATTATTATGTCTTTTGCACTGAAAATACTTGGAATATTTCTTATTTGACTCTTTTTAATTGAAAATAATTTCGTCCTTCTTTGCAATTCTTGATTGATCAACCTCTTGCGATTGAAGTATAAGGAGAGGCTTTATGCTCGGAGATGCTTCACCCACCGATCAGTCTCTCGTGCCCCTCCATTGATTCATGTACTAGAGCAGCGCGAAACACTTCTGATCAGGAATCTCTCTTTCCTTTGGGGACACTTCTGTTCACTTCCCCCACTTGATCAGCACACGATTTCTCACTCCTCCTTTTTGCTCTTCCAGATTAGTCCCCTCTCCACTTCTCCTTTTTCTCTTTCCCGCGTCGGTCTGGACCAAAAGCTGGAGCTGATCACCCCTCTATCACACACTCTGCTGATCTGTCTCACTCTCTTCCGGGCACCCAGAAACAGGTGCCGTTCTGCGTGGCAGCCCCTCGGGGGCTTGCACTGGCTGCGTAGCAGTCCCAGAAGGTGTCCCATTGAAGAGACATGATGCGCGGCCGAGTGAGTGATGAATGTATTTGGGCCGGAATGCCGTCCAAGCATTCGAGGGGACAGGCGAAGGGCTCCCATGGGGGAGTGGAAGGCAAGAATAGTAGTAAGGGGTTCTGTTTAGATTTAGGAGGGGGACCCCATCCCAGAGTCAACTCCCAGACATCATCCATCCCTTATCCACTCTCATGTCGGGCGGCGCTCGTTAGGGGGCCTTTGGAAGGGCGGATTCCAAGCTGTTGCTGTAGCCCGATTGGGGAGTCATGACAATGGAGTAGCGTTCGTAGTGTACTCCGTCACCCATCTGTACTATCCACCACTGAGATTAGCAATGGAACGGGGGATTCTAGGGAGTAACAACATTGTTGGCAAATCATGAGTCAAAATGAAAGTCGGCTCCCTCATCTCAACTCATTCACTGATTCAACTCATTCAACCCGATTCACTGAGCCGATTCACTCATGAGTCAAAATGCCTGCCGTAGTTAGCAGCAACTGCTGCGCAACTGGCATTTGTGCAAAAAGACAGTGAAATGCTCCCAGGAACATCAATTTTCGGATCAAGTGTGCATTGCACTGCTGTCGCGCAACGGGCAGTTTGTGATTGTTGAACAGTTTTTTTTGCTGCCTCGGGGCACATATTCACGCATAATGCAAGCAAAACAAGTGTTCGCGCACCATTGACCACCATGAAAACCCATTCATTCGTCCCCTTCTGTTCCCCCTCCCCCATCGTCTTTTCCATCTCCTTCCCCCTTCCTCCTCATTTGCCCCAATCTTCTGTCTTTTACGATCTCTTCAACCTCCTCGGTGGTTTTTTGGCGCCCGTATCACCTCCTGATTGCATTCTTCGGTAGGTGATTTGAGGCCTGGGAAGAGAATCCCGCTTATCCGGGAGGGTCTCCTAGCAGAGTGTCAATTACAGCACACTGGGTGATCAATGGGAGCATTTTAATGAAGGATTCCGGAGAAGAAGGCGCGAAAGCACTTGAATTAGAGCTACGGGCTTCTCATATTGCCAAATCTGACCCCAACTTCCCTCTCTTGCCTCGAATTCCGACCATTCCTCAGAGGTCGCTCGCGGCGGGAAAGGCGGCAAGAGGCTGCAAGCTATACAAAGCTTCTCACTTTCCCTGTGCTTTTCCTCCTCCCGCCAGCTTGATTCAGTGACCCAAACAAGGAATGTGCAGAGGGGGAATTGAGTAATACTATCTGTGGTCAAGATTTGGATGTGAGGACAGACACAAATGTCATCGTGGGAGAGAGGCTCATAGTAGGCAGAGGAGGAGGAGGAAGAGAAGGAGAAGGAGGAGAAAAGAAGAAAAGAGGAGGAAAGGGAGAAATGTCGACGACTTGTCACAGCAAAATGGGAAGGAGGCAGAGAGAAGGAGACAGACGATTCGGGCCATCGGAGCCTAATCACATTGGTGTGGACCCCTCTGAAGCAAGCCAAGCGAAGAGAAGTCGACTGCTGAAGAATGACTACTCTCTGTCCCTTCCAGTCAACTATGACCCCTCTTTGACATGGTCCTGGATAGAAGTATTGCTACATCTAAACTAACTTCAGTCAACTCTTGAGTTGGAGCAGTGTCTGAATGCATTGTTGCTAGATCAAGCACTGTTACTGGACCTAGTGCTTCGCTTAACTACCATAATAGTAGTCAACCTTCAATCCCTTGTCATACTCTTGGAATGGAGCCTTTCTGGATTGATCCGGCATTGTTGGCCCAGCTTGCCGTCTAATTAACTGCGATCTGATTTGCATGTGCAAACGAACCCGACAAGTGAGAACGTGCGAATGTTGCCCGGGGCTATTCCCTCTTCATCCCCTAATCTACTCCTGTCAATGGAGTTATTATAGCCCTTGACCTTGGATCTTCATTTGTAGGACTTGTGTCTCTAACACGGCTTACATTGAAACACACGTTGAAGGTCACGTCTGTGCTGCCAGGCCAATCAACGGTCCATCAATTTATTTGTCCGCCTGTTGCCATAAGTTGTGCTGTTTAGCTGAATGACTGTCTCTGTTGTTGCGGACAAGTGAAATGACCTCGGACATTGTATGCAATGCGAACACTGCGTGCTGACACAGAGCAGCAACCCTGACATGACATGAGCCGAGTCAAGAAGTGATTATCCCCCCTCCCTCTCTCTCTCTTGCAAAAACCCCCACTAATGCCTGCTACGACAATAACAATAACAACTACTCGACTGGAGTTGATCCTCTGCAATCTGACGAATTGTCACATATAAAAGGCACGCTCATTTCGTGCGTGCCTTTTATATGTGACAATAAAATGACAGTTCCTTGTTGATCCAGAGTAGGGAAGGCAGTTTGTATGCGTGATTTGTTATGTTTTTACGAAAGCTATAGCTTTCGGGTTATATGATCAGTGAAACATTACCGAAGTCGCATACAAACTGCCAACACTAATGTAGAGCATAGTTCAAGCTCCTTAGTTGTGTTATCTTGTGGTGGTTTCCATAGGAAGTATTGATAAGACATGACAGGAAGGCGTGACGCACATTGTTGTTCACAGGATAATGCTCCATTTCTGTCATTCCCAACCTCCCCGTGAGATGTTTCTCTCCTTTCTCGGCCGGCGCAGGCTTTATCAAAGCTGTAAATCAGGTGCACACAGGGAGTGAGACAGTGAGTGAGAGTGAAGCGGATAGAGAGCACAGAGTGACAAAGTGAAGAGAGGACCCTCTGCTCTGGTCACTACTACTCTGCTCCTCTCACTCTCCCTTTCCATCTCTCCCCCTGCCCCTCCACCAATCAAATGCTCTCTTTCGCAAGCGTGTCTTTATGCCCCTGCACTGGAATCCTCACTCCCTCTCCCCAATCACACCCTCCCTTCTGTCTCCCCTCTGTTCGACCTTTTTGAGTCCCTAAAATCGCTGCTGCCCCTGTATGATGAAGTTTTTCACCGGTCGTTACTTGGCTTATTTACTGCCGACCTCCCCCGCCGGTTTCATTACGCGGTTCGAGTCGACCTGCGAAGGTCATCTCTTTGTTGACTAGTTGACGCATTATGGTATTTTTAACCTTTCTAATATCTTCCGAGCAGTCGGCTATCGAAATGGGAGACGACCGCTCCGACGAGATTGGCGAGGTTAGACATTCCATAATGCGTTCCCTAGTGTTGACTCATACTGTCTACATTGTTTCGCAGTTTTCGGACCGCTTTGATATTCCCACTCCCCCATTCCCGCACCGTCTTCTTCTGATATGCTTTGATATTGTGTTTTGCCGACCGCTTATGCACATTCTTCACTTCACATTTTACGATTTCCGCGCGTGATTCAGTTTTGTTTTGCGCCTTTTACCGGCCGCTCTTGTCTCAATGTCATTTTCTTTCAGAGAATACAGAAGAGGTGACGCCACTACAAAGGAAAAGAAGAAGAATAAGCAGTGGACATAAGGACATGTATCAATGAGAACAGGTGAATATCAGTGTAGTCCGGTCGGGTATTAGTATTGTTTTCGAGTCATTTTCTCTTGATTCCCGGTCGTCTCTTTCAAGTCCGTTCTCTCGGTTATCGAATCCATTCGATTACCGGGTAGTTGAGAGTAGCGGTATGAAAGACATGACCGGAAAATGACACAAAAATGAACACTACTACCCGATCAGTCCACACTAGGGAATATCTTCCATATTAATTGCGTTGTTTTCCGTTGATTCACCACGGTGAGACAGTGAGACTAGAACAGGTGACACGGTCGAATTGGTTGAATCACTTTCGTGATAGTTGAATTTGTATCGTAATCACAAGAGACACATGACTCATTTTGTGAATGTGACTGATTGAGAGAGGGAAAGCAGGAAACAAATTGATTGAATGCTTGGACTGTATTGAACGAATCACCGATAGTTTACTGTTAGTGCATCTCTAGACGATTGTTCCTATTTCCTGAGCTTTCGTGTATGATTGGGGGGTGAAATACAGACCACTGTTTTGGTAATTGTGGTCACAGTGATACATGTAATTGAATGTTGAAGATGGTTAGTGAGTTTATGACATGATATTACATGTTCATTGAGCGTCGTTAGATTGGCCTTGTATAATGAGGGTTGAATTGATCACTTCTAACATGATTGCCCGACAATAATTGTCTCGATTCAGATGATCAACGATTCGTCACCCTCCACGTCTTCCTTCACAGTGTGCAGCCGTCGACGTCGACGGACGAAGCCTCCTCCCTGGAGTGCGACGATGGTCTCGAAGATGACGACGACCACCGGGACGACTTCTCGCCCACCTCTCTTTATTCCTATCCTCTCACTACTCCTGATGCTGGTGCAGTCAGTCTCAGGGC
The DNA here is from genome assembly GCA_014805445.1 of Diplogasteroides magnus. NCBI lineage: Eukaryota > Metazoa > Nematoda > Chromadorea > Rhabditida > Diplogasteroididae > Diplogasteroides > Diplogasteroides magnus. Next base: position 24,917 of record JACMIF010000168.1, on the reverse strand, counting down.
GAGACCTACGAGACGAGACCCGAATCGACTTCGCCAATCCACACAAGGGATTCCCCTTCGAGAAGATGGTCAGACATTATTATTTTATTTTTATTTTTATTTATTTATTCCATCAAACGGGTGATCTATTCATGATAATAATACGGGTCAGAGTCTTTTCTGAACATAACCATCGCATTTTTCGCTAGTAGTTAGCGCGGTTCCTTGTGATCTTCTGCGCCTTGAATGTGTGTTGCGTGATTTGAAAGGCGCGCGGATCATATTTCGTCTCTTCTCGCTCATAGCTTCCTGTGTGTGGTCCCACCAGATCCCATTGTCAGGGCTGATGTTCATCTTGTATTTCACCTAGTGCCACCTCCATCTCTCTCATCCAATTCATGTGGTCATTCCACCACATGCTGACTACTAAACGGCGCATATGGCTAGGAGGGCAAATTGGTTGACCCTCTCTCTATTAGATAGAGACTCACTCTCTCTCAAAGTGGCAACAAATTGTATGGGGACAGCACCCATAACTTGAAAAGGGACGCTCGTATTTTGGGACGCCAATGGGGAGGGAGTCACACCTTTGTAGTCCTGTTTACTAGAGAAAGTACTGTTTAGCATTTGGCCAGAACGCGTTGAGAAAACGGTGACAGTTCCATTGTGAATGGGCAGCAAACAGGGACAGAATATGTGATTGCGTGATTATAGTGGCTTCCTGCCAGACAATGCTGACCCGAACACCAATTTCCTGTGTATGTCCTCCCATTCCCCCTTTCATTCTCCTATACTCTTCTCCCGCCAGTCGTAGTCTATTCCATTTGGAATGGCTCGGGGGATTCTCTGCGGGGGGGGCGGAGTCGCTTGTGGGGCGCCGAACCCCCCGACTTAGCATAGGCTCCAGCCCCTCCCGCCCCCCGGGCCCTACACGCCGTTTATTCGCAATTTCGGGGGGGGGGGGGAGCGATGATCTAACTGATATGCAAAAGGGGTCATCACAAGGAAGGGAAGGGATGGATTTGTGACCGTTGGGGTGAACGCGCAAGGCTTTATGATTAATAGTCTCCGTCTCTGTCTCCCTCGAGAAGGAGCGGAGGGAAGAATCGAACGTGGGAAGAAGAAGACGAACAGATTAGTGGCAATACGAATGATAGATGGACTGGGGAATAAGGATCAATTGTTGGAAGGAATCTGCATCTTTTCCGTCTGACGGCATAGTGATCGCGAGTAGTTATCTCTCAGGAATGTTAGACAACCGCTCGCACAGAAAAATAGACATTGAATATGTTAATGCGTTCCTAAAGTCGATCCGTACTGGGCGATGTATTATGTTCCTTATTATGCAGACCGTTTCTCCTCACCAGCAACTGGTTGCGCACTGCAGTGCATTTTGTTGCACGGTAATGGCGCGAAAACGGCAGGCGCAAAACGAGAGAAAACGAACAATAAGCGCGCCTTCAACCACTTTTCACCTTTACTTTCTTCTCAGCTGCTGAAAACGAGTTGGAGCGAGGTTCCTCTTCGAATTATGAACCGCTTTGTGGATGGTGAATAAACGGCCCCTAGCGACTAAAGCAGGGGACTGGGAGTAAAAAAGCGATCGTTTGAGAAAGAAAACACATATATTATTGACTGATTTTCAGGTTATCGATCCGTCCACCTCTCGGTTGTACGTCGGCGGAGTGAACTACCTGTACGACCTGCAGAACGACCTCTCGATCCGCGTCGAGAGCATCATCGGACCGCAAGACGACTCGACTGACTGCTACGGTAAGCGAAAGTTTGATCTCTGGTCTATTTCACGGTTTCCGTTTGTTTTGATTCACCTTGGCATATGCCCCTGAGGGGTTTTCCTCCTTGTTGTCTTTTTATGTCTGCGCAAATGGACATGTTTGTTCTATTATAAGAGCGCGGGGGTTGACTAGGAGTGAAAGGCAACTGATAGTGATCCATGGACATTTGCGCCATAACGGTGAAAAGAACATTTGCGCCGTGATCATGACATTTCGCCACCATTGTGGTGTAAATGTCCTTGGCGCAGTTGTCGTTCGCCCAAGTTGTTGTTTCAAGTTGTAAAGTAGTGCAACAAGTTGTTGTTGTTGCTGTTATTCTATCCAGCTGTGATGCCATCTCCCTTGCCACCTCTCTTCGTTTCCCTTTCCTTCTTTTCTCTGCCCTGTCTTCTCATCTCCTTTTTGCACCTACCGTCTGTTCTCTTTCTGCGCGCGGGGATCAATGAAATGGCTTGGGTTGTGAATGACCATTGCCGACAGACACACAGGATTCATATACAGGACATTCACACACAATGTGATGTGCAAACACATTGAAAGAGAGCAGTTCTCTCCCAAAGGCATTTTCACCCCCACTCTTTCCGCCCTCTTCAATCAACAATCGACACCGCACACGCTACCGGGTTGCCCGATCCAACCTATGAGAGGGGACAAGGGGGAAATGATCCCGAGGCAAGGGATTCAGTTGCCGTTTGTTATTTTGACTTGACAGTCTGTGAGACGGATATTCCGTTAGAGGCAAGATCACTTCTTGCGTGTGATTTGAGCGCCAAGCTGCCATGGTCGATCATTCTTGCATCCGTCTCTGAGATGCCAAACTGAGGTGGCAGAGAGTGAAGGGATAGTAACTGTCGGAGAAGCCCTCCCGCTGTGAGGCCGGCAGTCATCATCCACTGTGAGGACACAGAGGAAGAAGAAATCCCCTCTAGTTAGCCACAGCCAGTCAGGGTCAAGTACCTGTTGATCAGTAGGAGGCAGACACTTATTGGGAAGGGAGATGAGTGCCATTGTCTCACGGGGTGTCGGGTGAAGCCAAAACCCCTTAGCACTGACTGCAACGAACGGGATCGTGACATTTTTGAAAACTGACCATTTTGGAATTTTTCTATTCATAAAAATTGCGGAAAATCTCTAAAATGGTCGGTTACAATATGTCACGTTCCCGCAAAGAACACATCCGGTGTCTTGTGTTGCAATCGCTCAATCGAGAGTCACAGCCATTTACTGCGGAATACACCTGAGGTTCGTATTTCAGCAAGTCAATCAAGCGCTGACTGATCGAATGTGTCAGAGCCACCAGCTTGGTGGCAGGAGCATATATTTCATTGATCGTCTCTCTTAGCCCGCAAGATGATGGGCAGACGGACACACAGCCACGTTGTATCATCTGAGATTGAATGAGAGGATGGGGGAGTGGTGGGAATGAATGGACTTCTCTTCTTGCAATTCTTCATCCCACGGACTCGTATGAGAGCAACGTCCGAGCTCCCCTGCTGCTCTCCAGCAGCTGTTCCTGCCCCTGCTTCAATATGACTGAAACAGCGCACCAAAGTGCAGGATGTGGTCGAATAATAGCAGAAGCTTCAGCGCACCAGGGACACGAGGTGCTAAATTTCACAGCTCGTGAGCACCCAGGAGTCAAGCCAGGGATCACATCGGTCCGGGGTGTCAGCACTGACACTGGATTGACCCTCGACAAACTGTTGAGTGTATGTTATCTGTCATTCATTGAGCGGCCCCAATTGCCGGCTTATGCAGAGAGTGCGTGCTGTACAATTGAAGGTGGATGTGCGGGGGACATAATACCGGGATGGGTGCGGAAGGGGCCACTTTCCGGTTGTATTGTACTGCTACAACACTAGAGGGAAAGGCCAACTAATAGGGAGGACAGTGGGATGAGCCCCACTCCATCCTCAGTGACAGGGGGGGGGGGCTCAACATGCAAATTTGCTGTCCCATCACCCTCTCTCGGGATCCCATCCCCTCTCCCTTTCATACAGTGAGTGAGTGAGTGTACTCATAAAGAGTATGGACAAGGAGGGATAATTACCGGGAACATCAATCCGACGACCTCCCCTGTTGGAGTTATTGTTATTTACGTGGGAGGATTTGATGACCATCCCTTGCCCATTAAATGGACTAGAGGGGAAGAGACTGAGTGCACCACATGATTCATCATCCATCCTTCGCGGGACTGGAAGTATGAATTGCCGATCGTATATTCAAGCGAAAGTAATGTGTTCGATAGAAAAGCTTGAAGAAGCTGGCAATCATCATGCCAAAGAATGGCTTCGCAAGCGTGATCCACGCCAACAAAAGAAACCGAGAGAGATTGAATGAATTGAATTGATGGAATGTGAGGAATGGTTCCTTCCCATCTCCGAACAATCAACGTTTGCCGTGGCAATCGGTATGCACGGTTCATTGCGCACATTTGGTGTGGTTTCCGGCACAAGAAGGATGCTTTTTTGGCCTGTCTTTGGCCAGAGGGGGCAGATTGGCTGTCGTTAGCACAGTTTCCCTTATAAAGTGGATGGAAAGTTGGCGCAGCCAGTGTAACTGTGAGGCAAAATTAAGCATTCTTTGATGCGACATGAGCCATACCAGATGTTGTGTGCCAACTACCGCACGGATCCTGCATGGTCTTTTTGCTGTCCACTTCTTTACTTCTTTTTGCATTCCTTCTCCCCAAATGCAATCCAGAAGTGAATGCCCGCCGACCGAACAGAAAGGAAGACGCGCGCAAACTGTTTGATCGGCTGAAGAACACACTCGATGGCTCCACAGAAGCGATTACCGAGTGACCGATCATTCTAACCAAATATGGCAAAAAGGCGGCTACCTCTTTTCGGGGGAATCTGTTACACAAGTCACCCAGCGGACTAATCCCCAGCCAATTTATTGTCATGTCCGGAAATAGCTCATTCATTGTTCACCGGCCAGGTGGAAGGGGAACAGAAGAGAAGAGAACGGCGGTCATTCCTTTATGATCTGTGACCGAAGTCTTTTCCCTTTGACTTCCTCTGACCATGAATTCGGAAACATCGTAAATCACCCCTTCATCCTTCACGGATACAGTGAAAGGGACGCGATAACAGGGTGACAAAGGGGCCAAGAGTTGGCCAGATCTGAAGGCCAGATTCCATGTACACTATCTCACTCGCTCTACAGCAACTAACGAGAATGAGGCTGTAAACGGTTTACTCGCAAGAGCAAAGGTGACTGTGAGCGAACCCCGTGATTTTAGGGAGATATTCGAGGAGAAAAGACGGGAGGAATGGGGAGAAACAGTCCATTCCAACCTCAGTCGTTACTAAACATAAAAATCCTATCAACACATCAAGTACGGTGTACTTAAGTTAATCGAAATTAAATTAATTTTATGTCTGATTTCAGGAAGGGGAGAATGCTCGAAACCACGGATGTCGACAGACTCTCACACGAAGTCGCTGGCTGTGTACGACCGATCGAGCAAGTTGATCGAGTGCTCCAGTCTCTTTCAGGTAACAGTATTAGTACTTAGTAAGTGCTACTTGTTCAAGCAGTTGCTTCCCACCTTTTCGATCTAGAAAGATTCTATTGAATTGCTATAAGTACTTTTGTCATGGCAGTTCAATGTATCATACACCTGTTTAAATTGTTGTGACGGCACAATATTTGTTAATCGCGTGATGATTGTCAGCACAAAGCAATACGTGTTCCAGGGTCGTTGTCGACTGCGAAATCTCCACAACATCTCGGAGAGTCTCGCGGAATCGTTGCCCATGCTTGCGAACGACGCCAATTCGTCCAGCGTTGTGAGTCCCACAACGATTCTCTTATCGTTAGCATACTGTAGCTTTTAACGGAGTCCATGTTTTGCTTACCGTAATATCTTCAGGTCTTCGTCGGTACGGGACCACCCAGTCAGGCTAACCAGCCAGGGGAGCCCGTGCTTTACGTCGCTTCGACTCATGTTTCGTCTACCAACGCCCTGAGAGAGGAGGTGCCTGCAATCGCTTCCCGAAGTCTGGCCAAGTGAGTACCATAGTTTGCGATTACTGGACGGGATACTGTAGTTTTCATAGATGAGCTGTGTACTGTAATATGTTTGCAAATGGTCTCTGGGATTGATTGTATCAGTATGATTGTGGTGTGGTTTATAAAGGTCATGAGGGCTCGATGCTGCTGATTGGGAGTTGATTATTTCCTTGCAGATCGGAGTCGCACACAGAGTTCCAGTTGTCGCATTCTGGAGTCAATGCCAAGTCGAGTATCTTCGTGGACAGAAGACACCGGGAAGACTACAAGTGAGTGCATTTCATGAAGAAATTTATTCAATTTATGTTTTGATATTTTCGAAATTTAAAACTGCCTTTTTTGTTTTGTTCCTCGTGAAATCTCGCCTCATAAGGTGGTTATGGTCATACGGCTATTTGAGAAATTAATGGAGACTTGTCTTGTAACACATTTCAAAAATATATATTAAGTGAAGTAGCAATTACAAATATACTATGAGATGTTTTGTCTGTCAAATGAATGATTTCGTCTCACGCTCAATTTTCTTGCTGAATCTGCGAATCACGAGGTTATTATAGCTGTAGGACTGACTTGAGCGCTGATAATGAGCGCGGGTTTTTCGCGACAACCACCAATATTAGCGTTAATTTTGTTGGAAAAAAACAATATTGTTTATAAATGCTGTTTTCAGAGTGGAATACGTGGGTGGTTTCGAGGCCGGGAAGTTTGCGTATTTCGCAACGAGACAACGGCGATCCCTGCACGATGAGATCATCCAGTCAAGACTCGTGAGGGTGTGCACGGGGGACAGCAACTTCTACAGCTATGTGGAGGTGAGATGGGGGTACTGTAATGATAGGGTTATTTTAAAAAGATGTCACTGTGCTATTGTTGCTGGTTACTATACACTTTTTCAGTTGGGCATTGTAGTGATAGAGATTTTTATGAGAACATTGCAGTGAACCTTAAGATTAAGATCTGGTGATTTCTTGCCGCATGCTTGCAACTTGATTGACGGCACTGATCGCTCTCACTGTATTCCAATACTAAGTATAAATACTCTCATAAATAAATAAATACATGAGAAGGTATAAATACTCTCATGTTTCTCATGACTGGAAATTTTATATAATTTTCTAACAATTTGTTAAAACAAGCCAGCACATTTCGTGTATCTGATTGCTGATTGAATTCAGATAAGTTTGCCGTATCTATTGCTCAATTATCGATTGATTCCCAGGTGCCCCTCGACTGTGACTCGAAGGATGGCACACATTACAATCTTCTGAGGGACGTACACGTGGGAACTGCCGGATACAATCTGGCAAGGGAATTGGGAGTGGCACCGTGAGTCAATTTGCAATCCATTCATTGCTAGTACGGGCTACTGTAGCCTAGCTCATACTTGCAGAAGAAAATTGGTGTTCACGTTGATGATCTTGTAAAACAGGGTGATTTGCTGTTACAAGTTCGATATTAATGGTTGCAAAACAATGAATATCAGTAATCCTTTGTTTAGGAATGTAAGCAAACAGAAATATATCGCATTCCTTAAATGATTGGTCAGGAACCACACATTGGTCAGGTCTACAGTTGCAGTGTAGCCTAATTGACGTTTCACGGTGATACCACGCATCAATATTGGCCCATTTGCAGTGAACTGGACGCAGTTGTGTATGCAGTGTTCGAAGAGGGAGCTCCAACATCTAGTAGAAGAGACGCCCCCACTGGAAGATCGGCACTCTGTGTCTATCCACTGGCACAGGTACGGTACTCATCTGGTTACGATAGATTTCATCATTCATGATCATTATTATTTGAAAGTGACTATTTTTCGTATTGTAGATCGAGCAGATCTTCAAGGCCAACATCATGGACTGCTACGGAAACGAAGGAGTGGAGACGGTACGTACATTTGTTAGGTCCTAAGACGATTATTTTGAGTACGGTAGCATTTACTCGCGTAGACTTATTATCATAGGCTTAGTCGAAACATGGTGAATTCGGTCCATGCACCCGGTTTTATAGAAACTTTGATTCCCCCTTGCTAATGATGCCACGTTATGTTTTTCAAGGTTCTAGGTCTACCTTATAACACTTACCGTAATCAGTGATAGTAGTCCTCTACCATATGCTGCAGAGTTTTAGGGCTATAGGTTACAGTAATCAATAAATAATGACCGACCGTATTCTGCAGTGATTAATCAATAATATTTTTCCATTTTCCAGAAGCTGCCATGGTTCACAACAGCGAACATGTGCAGGAAGACTCAGTTGAAGTGGGAGAGTATCGAGTGTGGAGTGAATGTGAATACGAGGATTGGCGGAGGACGACCAGTCAGTAGACATCCTCTCTTGGAGGTGAGGATCCTGAATCTGGAGTGCCTTCCTTGTCTCGAAAATATTCTTTACAATATGATTTTGATTAGATTATGTCAATAAGGCGATTTGGTTCAACCGTTGACTACCATTTGGAAAAGTCACCTGAACACCGTTCTACTTTTGTGGCTTGAACGGCATTCAGGTCACTTTTCTATGTGGGGGTGGGTTACACTTTCTGGAATAATTATTTTTACTTTCTTATATGAGCCACGAGAATTGTTAGCTCATTCCAACAAGACTCTCTTATTATCTGATGGCAACTCGGAACCACCTGTATATTATTAAAGTGTCCTTTTTCAGTTGAATGATGCCCGAGCGAGTTCGGTCACCACCAACACGACACTCTCCTCCACACTTGTCTTCATGGGAACCCGAGACGGACGACTGGTCAAGGTACGGTATTTTGCTAATTATTGATTATTTGCTGATGGGATACGGTAGCGTTTGATTGGACATGTGCGATCGAGAAGTTAGTACACTGTAAAATTGCGATGATTCAACTGTTTATCATCCCTGTATTTCTGTATTATTGGCACGCGACTATTACAACAAGAGAAGTGAGTCACGTTGATTGCTGCTCAATCAGCCATAAGGGGAGTATTTCTTATTTCGTCTCTTCCTCTGACTACTTCTCTTATCCTTTAGCACCCTCATACAGTAAATGCACTGAGCAAACAGAGATAATCGAGATAATCCCAGCCCATTCAATGCTTATCCCATAATGGAAGTACACTCTGTCTCGAGGGAGAAAAAAACAGACCCGGTTACGTTGTGTTTCAAGCATTTGGGAAATATCCTACTTCTATGTTTTCACGTTCTTTCCTTAATATAGGCTCTAATAATATAAAATACAGCGTAACGAGTTGTATTTTCGCGCAGTTGTTGCTCGGGTAAAAGTGCGAAGCTAAACGTTAAGAGAACGTCCTAGTCCTCGAAGAGAGAATAGGAATAGATGAGAGAGTAGAATGGAAGACAGATGAGAGATTGTGGCAAAAGAGGAGAGAACAGACAGTTGAAGAGCTTAGGCAGCTGGCGATTGGCCTCTAAACACTGGCTAGGCACCCTTACTCCCTCATTCGCGCATCTTCTTTTTGAGGGACCGAATTGGGAGAAACCCGGATGGGTTGTGTTTCAAGCATCCCGTAAATATGAGTTCGAACGGTCGGCGTGATAGGAAAGACTCTCCTGTTTCACATCAAAAATATTTAAAGAGAATGAAAGAGGACACATTATGTGATAACTTGTGTAGTTTGTAGTTTGATCTCCTCCTTTCCAGGCTGCACTCGAAGGCGAGAATGAGGCGTTCGTGTATGAGACGGAGCAACTGGCGAACGAGCCGATACTGCAGGTTTGTAGTTTGAACTCTTGATCGTCTGTAGTTTGAACTCCTGCACTCATCACTGGCATTACAGGATCTCGAGTTCTCAGAAGACGGACGATTCGTCTTTGCGCTGACGCCTAACAACGTAAGTGTTCGAATTGTGGTTGATTCTTCATTACATTTTGTAATCGCTAATTTGCTTTCCCCTGCTCTTTATGCTCGATTGAATTTCTTCTAGTCACCGGGTCGTCAAAGACTTCATCAAGTCTTCGTAATTTCCTGATTGCCGCCGTTCCAGAGGGCGCTAATTGATGAATGGGGAAGGAAGGAATGGACAAATTGACGCGGCCAATGAGACAGATTGAGAGATTAGACTGGGATGGAGGAATTTAGGGGGTAATTGCACCATAGCACTAGGGTTGCTCATTTGGCTGAGTTTAGTCTCAGTCTCATTCCTTTTGTCAATGAGACTAATCATTCCTTGACTACTCAGTCAAGGGACTGAGTGGTCGA
>JACMIF010000167.1:27804-49402 GCA_014805445.1 Diplogasteroides magnus | reverse complement strand
CACGACGTTCTGAGACCCTTCCAGTTCTGCGCTCTTATGGGTAGGAGTAGTGGCGAAATTGTACTTGAAACGAGTACTCAAAAAATGTGCCTCCCGGAAGGTAATGTTTGATGTTTAGTCTCCTATATTGAAAAAGTGGATGAAAACCATGAAACGTGGCATAGTCCATAGTGAAGCCCTGGAAGTGCACGACGTTCTGAGACCCTTCCAGTTCTGCGCTCTTATGGCTAGGAGTAGTGGCAAAATTGTACTTGAAACGAGTACTCCAAAACATAGGTTAGACGTATAGATACGAAAATCGTTACACAGACCTTTTTTGAAGATCTCGTCGAGAGAATTAAGAATATCGAAATCCCAGAGCGTTAGCTTCACTTTGAACGAAGATATGATTTTTCGAATTTTCCGCGTCCGGAACCGGCAATTAGGCCGGGAGCCGTTTCCCAATTCTGTGGTGTGCTTACAAGTACCTAGGGGTGTATAACCACAAAGTTTCAACACCCCAGTTACATTTTGAATTTTCGTGTCCGCCCTTCCCTGAAAGTTACAGATTTTTTCTCTTAAATTCAACGGCTGATGCACAGATCCACCGTGAGCGTGCTGCTATCAGATGAAGACGTCAAGGCTCTGCTCAAGTTGGACAAGAGGAAGACGTACGTCGGACTGTGCACTCCGTGGAGGACCATCTGAGGTTACGGTAGGGTACGGTAGCCTGAGGATTACGGTAATCCGATCCTGATTGAAGTTTTCTGTGTTTTTGAGCTAGCTCTCGTTGATTATTCTCTACCAAGGTTTCTGTATGCGGATATTTTCTACTATTTTTGTTAGGTATTGTTGAATATGTTGGTACATTTTGTTCGATGTCTTACTTTACTTGTCATTAGCAATTTTATGCAACATGATAAACTTATATGATTTTTAACTGTTTTTTTTTTACTTTCAGTTCTATTCAAATAGCTCTGTCCATAGTGCTCAATGGCGCACAAATACACATCTCAACTAACTATCCTTCTTCTGAAAAAATATCTTAAATTAATGGGAAGAAAAACAACGATTGCTCACCTTGCAGTCAGAATGCCAGTACTAATGAGAATGTCTCGTGGTTTCACACGATGATTCAGACAGAAAAGTTAGGGGCTCTGTCTGAACTCTCAAACGATGCACTCTGTACTGTCTCTTTCATTCCCTTTCCGTGTCTAATGAGGGTAGCTCCGGTGAAAGATAAAGGCACCATGGATAATTGCGCCGTAGTTATGAAATGGACAGTCGCGCCGCCATTATCACGACTCAAGTGTCCACTATGGCGCTATTGCCTTTCTCACGACAGATCAACTGAATCGCAACTCTCAGAAGTAACCGCGGCTGCTCACCTCGTTGTCAGATAACCAGAACTGGTGAGAATGTCACGAGACTCCTGGAAGTGAACTGCCTCCGCAATAATCCAATCCTATGATTCGCCAATGTCAATCTGTTTGCAACCCGAGTCACGTTCGACTTTTTCCAGGGTTAATCGTGTGTATCGCATATGAAACCAAAGAGACAGTTTTTTCTTCAAATGTGCGTGATGACTGTTCTAGGGTGCCACACATCATTCCGACCATATTCGCCCCCCGCCCCTATCCAACCATACGTCATCCCCCCGTGCTTCGGCAATAGGTAGCGGTGCCTGCGAACAAAAGAGTATTAGAGCGTCAGGGTATAACTCCCAATGACTTAGCAGTCCACGAACAGGACCACTATCCTCCTGTGGATATTGCTCCTGACCCCCTTTAAACCGATAGCATCGTTATCCTCTCTTCCCGCGGTTGACTTTGTTATCATGGTCCATAACGAATGGGCCGAGATATTCATTTCGTTTTCGTTTTATGCATCCTAAATAACTGAAATAATTTTTCCTGTAGAGGCAGAAATTCAGTTGAGCGGTGCATAGCGAATCATGGGTTTTTTCTCGCAGCTAAGCAAAATTTTCCAGGAGTTAAGCTGAATTTTTGTGCAGACAAGAATTTTTTTAGCTTAGCTGCGTAGGGATTAAATTTGGCTGCGTGAAAATGCAGTTCCCTGCAAGGAAATTTAGCTATTTAAGCCACGGCCTAACTTATTTGATTTCACCAGGGATCGTTTGTCTTGTGAAGAAAACACAACGATGTTTTGTTCGAATCATGGATTCAGCTAACTAAATAAGCTAGCCACGACAAAAACCTGCTGCACACACAAGGCAAATACTGTGATGTCGCTCTGCATTTAAATGGCAGCGAAAAGCAGAGCTTCCGCCCTCGAACAATCAACAGTGGTACTGAAGGTTATGAAGCCCTAGCTGCGCTCACATGAGGGGCTGAGAGAAAAAGGATTAGGGAAGGAGTAGTGATCTCCTCTTTTGATTTTGAATTTTGGGTTCTGTTTTTCAGCCGTTCTTGTTAACTAAATACGATGACACTAGGAAATCTGACTCGGGCTGAGGTGCCGATTGCAATTTGTAGTCCCAAGACGGCGTGGGATGCTGTTTCGGACGGTTGGCTTCCCTAAAATTATGTAATTCCTCATTGTTGCTTCCTCCTCACATATTTTCTGGGGAATTCTTTTGGTTTGCTTGAGTTGCCATTCGAATGTTGGACCATGCTTGGAATAGCCGTCCATAACCATAAACGTCTCTAGTTGTTTTCCCCGTATTAGTACGCCTCATAAGCCTTGAGTAGCCATTCTTGTTCATTGTTAGTCAATCTCCTTCAGTGTGCTCTCCTGTTTTGTGGGTTGACTTGAATGTTGTTCCACTAGTCAGTCTCCTCGTGATTTATGTGCCCGGCCACAGACTTCTTTCTTTTTCGGGCCTTATTCATTCTCATCGTCTGAAGCCCCGTCTGAAGATACGTGGCTTTTCCTGATTAAGATTTCTTTACTGGCGCTGATTATTCGGGTGAAGAAAAGGGCGCCATGGACATTTGCGCCATAATTGTGATGACAGATATGGCATCAACTCAAGACCCATGTTTTCATTTCACCATTGCGATGCCATGGCGTTCCTGTCTCTCACATGTGAATGCGGGTGCATGACAATTTTATCATGGGTAGTGGTGCCATAGTGATAAATGATTCATCTCTATCAAACTTGGTAGAAGTACCAGTGGCTACAAGGCTTTTAGAGAGTAACAATGCCAGGATTTGTGGTTGCTAATGCCCATGTTCTGTCTCCTCTTTGACCCTCTAGTAGAAGAGATTGAGATGGTTCATCCTTTCGCCCCATTTCATCCTCTTCTCATGTCTAGATAGAATAAGACCAGAGTACGCAGAGAGTGTTCTTGAATGAAGTAGGCCCATTCACCCTCAGTGTGCAGTCCGAGAAAAAGACTGTCCGTAAATAACAAATTCAAAATGTCAGTAGTAAACACTTGAGTTAAACGCGTGTTAAACGCGTACCTATTATGCATCCTAGCTGAACTGTTATACCTAGTACTTCCGTTCCGTTCTTTGACCGACTGTCCCTCTCATTTTTGAGTGATATTTCGTGCTTTCTCTGATGTCCGCTCCAGATATGTTTCAAATCTGAAATATATTTTCAAGAATGTCTATTTGGTAAGAATGCATAAATGGTGATGAAGGCATGGCCACTCAACGAGACATCACCGTTCATGTTGGCAAAGTACAAGCGTGGGCTGTTCCCTTGTCATAGTAAGCGGTTACGTGTTAGTTTCGCTGTACTTATCTAGATAATAGCTCAGATTGAGTCTTCACTTCGCTTTTCACGGAAATGTCCAGTGCGTGGGAGAAAGTAACTACTACCAGTCGAATAGATTATTTATAGGTACCTCGATAGTTTTCGCGAAACTGTCAGTCATATTCACTACTATCTCAATTATTAATATTTAATAATTAACTTTCTCTTGTTGAGTTCCGCGCTTACTGTACGTCATCGCGAAGTTCTTTTCATTTTATTCTGAAAGAATTGGAAAAACTATGACGTCGTGATTAACTTTTTTGCGGTTCCTGACAATGAATCTCTACCCGACCATGTTTTCATGCTATCTCTAAGAGACCAGCCACGAACCAGAATTCCCTATGAGCTTCCTGGTCTTGATTGCTGCTCCCAATGCAATATGATCGCATTCTGCTCGCCATTTCGTGACCCGACTGTCCGGCTGTCGTCTCCTTTAACTCGGTATAATTTATGTTCGGTGTGTAGAGATGCCATCTTCTACGTACATAGTCCTGCGATCAAGGTTGTCTCCATAATATGATTGTATATAGCTAAATGGATGAAGACCGTTCTCTGCATCTTGATATCTCAAGGCATTTCTATGCCGCCTCCATATTCAATCGTCTGGCATTGAGTGCTATCGTATTGTCCACAACAATATCCAGTATCCACACTTCGCCATTGTAGGTAAATAGTCCGTGAATATGTTCTCGAACTCATGTGTATGTTGAACTCAGCATCTTTCTTATGCCACCTCCAGACACCATTCTAGTGGTTCGCTCAGCGATTCACCCGAGACCATAGTCCTCGTCCACCTTTCCCACGAAGATGTGCCATGCGCGGTATACAACAGACAGCGTCGATTCTTCTTTCTTTTCTTTGTCGGGAGTCAGGAAGAAAGTCATTTTGGCCCGTAAGAACAGGTCCTTCATGACTCATATTGTATACAGTGAAGGATTCCATATTACGGCTTCCTAATCTCGAATCCCCTCAACCTAATATCCTTGTCGTACAGCCGCCATATGAATGATGTGTACAGATTCTCCACTTTCTTATGCACATATTCAATACCAGTACTCTCGTTGTATTTTGTAACCTAACGTCTAGAAAGTCGAACGGTCTTCAAGGGTAACTGATTGTCTGTTTTGGCATTTCGGCCAATTGGTTTGTACGTAGGTACGTAAATAGCGACTAGGAACTTTTCCTGCAGACGCCGAACGGGATTGGTTGCGTATTGTCGTAATCGAGTATAGTCAACGAATGACGAAGGAAAGAATAGTCGTTCCTTTCATTCGGTCATCCGTTTCCTCTTACGTCCCTGGTCGAGGAGAAAAAGAAATGAATAAGAATAGAAGATTATTGAAAATCCGTTTATCTAATTATTCATCTTAAATATCATGCCAATTTTAACAGTAACAAGTACGATACAATGATGATGAGCTGATTTGAGTAGCAGGTTTGATCTCCTCCGTTAGTACAACTCGATCACATTTTCACCATAGAAGCCTGCCAAGCTTTCATTAGATGTTGGATCTTCCACAATTTCGAATAGTAATCCCCTCTTATGAAGAATGATGTGAGACTGGCGTTGATGACAGTACGAAGGTCATGTGCGAGGCGTACTTTTGATCTTTCCCACGCATTCCAAGTCTTCATATCATCACTCTATTAGAATTATCATCCTTTGTATATCTCTATGATATTTACGTGTACCGCACGACCTTCCAATATTTCCAACTATCTGAAGATGTTCCTATTCTCGCGTATCCTAGATCTTTCATCTTTTGATCCTTCCATGAAGTGTTTTCCAACATTTGAGTCATCCCTCCTAAGCTCAAAATCTCAATGTCTGTCAAGTCAATCTTAGTCGCATCTCCTAACTAGTACTTACTCCTTCGCTTACTTGTTTACACGCGAACTACCTAGTACGTACTCCTGTCTTCGGACTCTGGAGGTCGTCACTTCTTCTTCCCTCCTCATTAATCACATAAGAGACACAACTGTGCATACTTCATGGAGTTGTCCCATGGACCTCCTTCCTGGTTCATGTGTTCGTATGAACTTCATTGCGCTTCATCCGCTTAGTACGACCACCACTAAGTGCGCACTCAGTAGCTGCTGGACAGAGATCTCCCCTGATATTCTAATGCCATCAGGCTTTACTATCATCGATCCCTTGATCTCTTAGTCATAGTGGACGTAGGGTTTAGACTACGGTCAGGGTAAATGATTCAGTCATGGTATTTCGACCAATTGGGGTCCGCGTACGCAGTTGATGTGAACTTTCCCTGCAGACGCAGAACGGGATTTATTACGAATTGTCGTTCGTAATCGGGTCTACATTCTTGAAATGTTCCGCGTATATGCAAGTGACTATGATGGCACGAGTTGCAATTGTATCTCGTGAACATTTCCTCGTCGTGGGACCGCCGTTTATGAAGTTTATCTCGTTTTGTACTCGGAACCGCTGTGGGTATGGGGTGGTTATCGCAACAAACATCCAGCACTATTACCTACATATGATGTGATGGTGGTATTATCCCATATTCGGCCACTAGACACAAGGTCATTCTGGAATGGCCGCCTTATTCGATTAAGCCTGATCACAAACCCACGTGGTTTGAGTCAGCTTTCCTGAAGTGATAGGTCGTCTGTATTATGGTTTTATGTGTTATGCTTCACAGAGGGCATATCTTCAGATATATAGACGCATTGAAACATAACCTATAAAGTAATCACATTGCAAACCATAGTCTTGTATGATGACAACTGTTCACTGGCACACGATTAGAAACAAATAAGCCGACGGTCGCATAATGTATGGTAGTTGAAGAACCCAGTTTAATTCTCGATCTTCTTCTGAATTCTCTTCTGAACCATTCCTCCGTCAACTGATTATTGCGTACCTAGGTATACCCGCTCACGTCATTCACAATGCTTGTTGGTCGAGTTCTCTGGAATTATTTGATTTTCGTTTCCCTGTCTCTCCCACGCCGTCTTTTACTGTGCAGAAATCTCGCAGCCAGAAAAATTAGATTTCCGCATTTGTCTTTGTTGTTCCTATTGTTAGTCTGCTGTCGATTGCAAGGTGATGGAGACGTGTATTATTGAATACGTCATCTTGTAGTGTTGCCCATTCTAGAAGAATATGTGCATTATATGAATTATGATGAAAATCCGTGGGTACGCCTCTTCCTGCCTGCGTAAATCCTGTCAGACTTGCATGAATGAAGTCTTGTTAGATTATGACTCCATGGCATTCACCCCTTTCTCCATTGTGCTTCTCCATATGTCTTGACAAAAACATGTTCATAAATTTTTCGCAACTGCCTCTCGTTGCCTACTATTGTAAATTGTCGTTTTTTACAGTTGGCTTACTTCATAAGCGGAGCATAGTATTGCAATGAGAATGTTAGGTATCATTGTTCAGTGATTTTAAAGAAACCGACTGTTATGCACTTCCAGACGTGGAGATCCATATCATGAGCAAGGTAAGATAGCGAGGATTTGCACTGATGCAGAGAAAAAATGCCTTGTTGATCTTCCCAATTGAGAAGCGACTCACAGACTCCAGAGACCTCTTCTTAAAGAAGCCGTCCGGGGAGATTGCGAGGCGCTTCCCCACGGGTATCAGTCTCTCCAATTCCCTCACTCTCTCGTTGTTAGACGACTCTGACTACGAGAGAGTTGGAGGATTGGAGAGACTGATATCCGTGGGGAAGCGCTTCGAAATCTCTCCGGACGGCTTCTTTAAGCCCACGTTCTTGATCTATGGATATTCATATGTGCTCTTTCAAGTATACCGCCAAGACATGTTATTCGTCTGTTATTGTTTGTCTTCTCGTGTATAGTTCACGTAACTTGAGTAGTTACCGAACTGTTTTCTCGTTTGATCCAGGACCTTTCAGTCATCTATTCTCCGCTAGTTAGCTACCTGCTCTCGTTCATTCAGTGACATTCATTGTAGAGTAAAGACGAGAATGGCCAATTAATCTGCCATCTCTTCGTATGTTTTCCTTAAGAACAACGGCTATGCATATGTTCACATTTACTGTCCTTCATACTCAAACATCACATTCCGCCCTCTGCTTGAGGCTTTTATGATGCGCGTCGGTGATGCAAGCTACTACTACTACTGTACTACAGATGGGTGGAGCGTCGCATAGTTGACATCTTTGTGTCAAGGTGCAATCACTCTTCGAGTCGTGTGCATTGGTTCCGTCAATTGACAATCACTATTCATCCTCATTATGTTCTGTGCTGAGATAGGCCAAGACTGATTCCTTAATCTCTTCGACCTTTTTTTTATTTTATTATAGATTCAAACACGGATCTGACCTTTTCTACACCTGAACTATTGCTAACACCCCCTCTAATTGGAAAGGAGGTAGCTGATTAGGGAGCAAACACTTTCTAACGCCTTATATTGGCGCTGCGAAAGAGTGCTGTAGCGAGGGTGTTAGCTATCTATTCATACAACTATGCCTTCGGACCACTCGTACCCGGAACCTCCTTAGTGATGAGCCGAGGAGTTATCGTCGATAACAAGTAAAGGAAATTATGGATGGATGTTCAGTTCCTTTGAAATTGGGGCTTGTGGGAGAACGCCAGGATTGTTGACTCCTTTATAGTGCTAAGTACAAAACACGTTGATGTGGGGGTGGCAGATAGTCATGTAAGCGTCTGTGCTTCCTGTACTCTCATACTCGGAAGCTCGCTAATGATGAGTCGAAAAAATGCTGCGATAACGAGTCAATTAGTTCAGTTCTTTTTTTGACTTGAGGTATCTGGAAGGATGGCATGGTTGTTGACTACACGAAGGACTTCGTACTTTTTTTCAGATGGGAAGTTTTGTCTCGAAATGGGCACAGTACTCCCTTGAGAATCGTTGAAGACTGTAGGGGTCTCTACTGTCTGTTTCCCGGCCCAATAAAGAGTTCGGCATTACTGGGTGGGGGTAGTCGCCGTGACTACGGCGATTGTATTATATTATAATTCTATCGGGTCTGATTGTTGATTGAAGTTTTGTAGTGCTAACGGGTCGAATGTCAAGTCAAATCTCTCTGACTTCTCTGCTACTTGACTCTCGCAGTTATGAGAGAGTGTCTCCACTCACTAAGCTAATCCCGGGTCGTTTGTGCCATTTGAGCTACCTATGGACTTATCCCCCTTATGGTCCCCATTCCTTGAATCATAAGGTCATTAGGCCGTGAGCCCACTTCTCCAGGGGGTGGCCTTTCGGATTCAGAGATAAGCCATATTGGGGGAGGTGGTGCAGAAAGGGCTCATAGGAGAAACCTTATCATTCCTCGGATATGCGAAATCCGCTCCGATAATATGTCAAGACCCTCTGGTGAGAGGAAGGGCGCCTAATTCGTCTATTGTAAATAACTGCACTTGAGAAATGGCGCCATATGGCATATTCTCGATCCTCTCCACAAATTGAAATGGATCAGGAAGGCGATTAGTCTCTGTTAGTGGTGTCACCTCTTGAGTCGTCTTCCTCTTCCATGTACTGTATCTGCTAGGTTAATGTCGCTATATATAGATCGCTAGATCCTAATCCCGGACCTTATTGAGACGACCATAACGACGGTCTGGTCTTCGGTCTTCTGTTGTGATAGCACGTACTACATAGCATCTTAACGTTAACAGATATATGCAGAATTTGTGGCCCATATTCGAAACATGTTTCATTTTTTCTTCCGTTCGGTCTTTCATTGTCAGGCATTTATCCTCATTGTCATCCGCAACTTTCGTGCACAATTTGTGGATTACATTGGTGTTCCAATTCAATTTGTTCGTTTTGTCAGCTTTCCTTGAATAAATGACATCCGATCTTTGTATTTCTGTGGTAGATTACTCTACTTTGCTGGTTCGGCCCGACTCCACTCAAATGTCGCCTCAAATGTCACTGTGACCGAATTTGTTTGGTTCGGGTCTGCCTGTTTGTGTGGTTCTACTTGTATTTCACTTCGTTTGTCAGTTCGCTAACTCGAGTTTCTCACAAGACTCGTCAATTGTTGCAGGGTACATACAGAAGGCTGAAATGGCACGGTGGAGGCTACTGTTGATCTGCGTGCTGGCAGCTGTCTTGGCCCTTGCTTCGGCCGACGACGACAGGTATCAACTTCTCCCTCGCTTGAATAGTGCTATGATTACTGTAGTTCTTGCTGAACTGCAACCTTCTAAGGGTAATTTGCTCGTGTGACTTTTGAAATACCACTAACGAAGCGAATTCGGGTTGGGTTAGCGTGAGAAGAAGTCCATACAAATTGACAATTTTTCCTGGGAGCGTACGAGCGATACGGAGGGGTATTTTGAGTCAAAACGTGATTCGATCATTGGGATTTTGTGGTGATTTGAACTTACGAATTCGAAAATCCTCAGACGGATCACTCAGCCCTCCATTATTGACATAATGAAACTATTTTCAGTTACGATGATGAGGCGAGCTTGCGCGCCCTGGAAGCTGAGCTGTTCGGGTTCGTTTGACATCCATCCTCTTCGAGAATCAACGGTTTCTGATTCAGACGCCCTCGTCGTGACCCGAGATACATGACTGCAGCATTCGGAAAGCGAGCCGATCCCAGGTATGCGGATCTTGACAGGAGGACTACCATAGTCCTTGTATCGATTACTCATGTCTTCAGAAGAAAGCAACCGGAACCTCGATTGATTCAGACTCTTCTCGTCAGCCTTCGGTAAGCGCGCCGATCCTCGATACATGAGTGCGGCATTTGGAAAGCGAGAAGACCCCAGAATGAGGAGCGCTGCATTCGGAAAGAGGAGCGACGACTGGTAAGAATAGTATATCCTGTTGTAAATCTTGAAATGATTACTGTGGTTACCTCGAAGAAACGCGGTGGTTCCTTGCCCAACGCATTGTACCTAGGCATGCAATTCTGATAACCTCACAATCAGTAATACCAACCATTGTGAGCACTATGTCAACTCCCTGGGAGATATTTTCGCTGAAATTGTACGCATATTCAACGATATTTCGTCTTTGGACTTATATTTTAGACGCAGATTAGTATAGTAAAGCGTAAACACTTCAGTGAGTGTAGTTCGATGCAGTACTGAAGAAGTAGGGAACGATTTCTGGATTGACTTTTGTCTGTACTCTCATTCGACTGGTTGTCTATGATGAGCGAGAGAGAATGACTCATGAGTGCGCATGGACGAAAAACGGTCCATAAGTCGTTCACTACTGAGAAGACAGGATGTCACGAGGCTTAGAAGCCATTTATACGACGACAATCCCACACATGAACTACCGAGAATCTGAGAGAGTAGACAGGATAAACTATAAATAGTCATTCCGTGTCTTTGCAGGAACTACGCTGGTCCGAAGGAGTGGTGAACCGGTCGCAGTCGCAAAAGTGCTACGTCCTCATTAGAATCCCCAGGGGTATGGTGGAGCAGACCTTCTAGAAGGACTGATTCGACCCAAATCCCCTGTTAACTCCTCCAACATCACTTACTTTTAACGGCTTTTGTTGCAGAGAGATTGACGAAATGGTTGTGCTACTAAAATCCATTCACCGTTTGACACCTCCTAGGCCCCGTTACCGTATCCTCCCGACCCTAATAAGCTGTTAGAGCACCCTATGTATCGATCTACCCAAACGATCCAAACGAGAGGAGGAATACTGGTTTATTACCGTAACACGATGCCCCCTTTCTTGATGTGTGGATTGAATAATGACTTTCTTTATATTGTTCACATAATTAACGCCGAGTACTATCGTGGATAAATAATAAAGATGGTGATTGTTGAGCACATTCCCAGGTTAAAGCACGTAGGACGATGATTCGAATCAGGCTTCTTCATGACCAGAACACGAGTTAAGAGTGGAAGGATGAGGGGATACATGCATGTTGGAATTTCGGTAACTAACTCTTGATGCGAGTGTTTCCTGTGTGCTCGAAAGTTTAATTTGCGTAAACCTGGAAGGAGGTTGGGGATTCTCAAACGGTAACGAAAGTGCATTCCCTTTCGTTTAATCTCCGTGGAGCTGTTATCTATCGGATTCAGAGATAACAGCTCCGCGGGGCCTAGACGAGTTAAAAATGCACGTTTTAACGAGTTAGAACCCCCGCCGGTAATAAACTCAACGTCAGTAATCTCTCTTGCTTGCAGTGGAGCGTGCGTGTAGAAAGCCCGGCAATAAGCTGATAACGGACAGTGGCACTTGATATGCTGACGCAAATTCGGCGGTCATTCCTTTCCAAAGATCACATCATGTCACTCATCATTAGGGGTTTCTTTCGTTTGAAATGAGATATGAGTTTGACGCACTTTCCACTAATCCTCGTCAGATCTCACGTGGTTCAAGCATTCTCCAAACATGGAAAAATCGTATCATCAAGAAAAACGTGATCATTACTGCCAAACAACAGTGTATTTGTTAATGAGAGACTATCGCATGAAGAGAAATGAATCGCGATTCGCACCTTTCTTCTAGAAAACAAGTTCCCTGTTGAGTTCATTAGTGTCATGTGAACGATGGACAATTTTAGCAACATGATCAGTGTGAGTTGTTATTTTGACTGACAGACAACCAGTAGTGTTGGAGAATTGACAAGATTCTGTTTCTTTTCCTCTTGAATTCGAGTGGTTTGAATGACATGAGACTATACTGATGAAATGAACAGGATCGAAGTTCATCGATCAGTGTTGTAATAAAATGCGAACGTGAGTGAGAGGTCGTCCCTGTCGTGGACATGGGCTGACCTGTCCATGTACGATGGAAGGTTCGTTCACGGCCCCTATCCACTGCAAACGAGGCAAAATAAAGATGTTGTTACTATAATCCTTCTAATACAAAGCATTTTATGCAGAATTGTGCTGATTGTTTTAAAAATTGAACCTTTTCGTAATGTGTGTGCGAGTGATAAAAGTGGGATTTCGATCTGACATCAAGAAAACTCTGTAATGGTGAGTACATCGCCTGTTGCCCTCTGTGTGTTCTCTGTTTTCCGTGTACCATGTGACTTGAAGGCGCCATCACTGACCGACAGTGCGCTTCCCCTCCCTTGATAAGAACCCATCTTCCACTTTACGAAGCACGACTATCAGCCCATCCGCTATTTATCGTTGATTTCACCTCCATTAATGTCGTCAGGAACTCTATTATTAGCGCAACGTTCCGCATTTCCGCTCTGTTAGCTATTTTTTCGAAAACAATAAAAATTTCAAATATTTTCAGCCACCAGACGATGGCCGAAATACTTGTTCGCTTTAGCACAAGTCTGAAAGCGGACTCGCAAAATCCACTTGGCAGCTGGCCAACAGAAGTTGGCGCTCCGCCCACTCGTTCTTCGCATGCTTTTTCTCCCTCCAAGGTTGCAACTGGTCTTTTAAAGATGTTTTCCTTACCTAATCGCGATTGAAATACCCTCGTTTGTGCTAACTGTGCTATTGCCGATTGAGTGCGCTTTGTATGCTCAGATAGGCGATAGCGAACGTCTTTCCAGTTATTGAAACTGGCTTTGCGGCCTTGTTGTTCCTTCCTTTCTTCAAAGATGAGTGCCACTTTCGCAGGATAAACCACCTAATCCGCTGGCGCTCGCTGACTGCCCCAACTTAATCCCGAACGAGGACGCCGCGTCCGGTGAGTGTTTCAGTAACAATTTTGTTTTGTCATTATGATTTTCAAAAATATTTATTTTATTTATTTTAATTTAAAAATATCTATTTTATCCTTTGCAGGCTACGGCAGTGGTGACGTCGCCAGTTGCAGTTCCTGCACGGAATCGCCTCAATCGGGGCTGCCGCAGCTGCGGCTGCCGTCCCTGGTATGTATTCCACTTTTTCCCAACTTTCATCATGAATTTGTGCAAATGTCTTGAACTATGTTTTTTCCAGTAAGCATCGGTAGAATCACAAAAATATTCTATATTCTGTAGCAGTCTGAAGTCCGCTATAATTATGTGTTACATTTTTTTGCTGATTTATGCTAGACTTCTTGATAGAGATGAGCACTTTCCTAAAACGTATGTAAAAAAGTTTTTTTAAACCAATTTAACTACGCCGGTTCTAATTTTCCTGATGCTTTCATTATCGGTTCTCGGGAAAGTAGCGCACGTGTTTCTGTTCAGAGTTCCTCCCTGCGTCAGAACTCGTGCCCGGTCTCACCGTCCTTTTTCTACGACGACGACGACCCGCACATCTACAGATACGTTAGTGCTTACTTTTTTAAATCATCAAAAACACCTTACATATACCGTATATGATATACAATAAGAGGGATGACAATGTTGTGTGGTGGAGAAGTCTCCCTTTTTCAATTGATTAACAAACTTATATCGAGTTGAAGTTCATTCGATTCTCCTTGCATTGTCGTGCACTTCACTTTTGCATTCTTCACTAGATTCATTCGTTGATGATCTGATGCAAGGGAAGTGACTTTGCCAACTCCTGCATGACATTGCACACAAGAGTGGGCGAGTTATTTATCGTAAAAGTGCATTCTCATGTCTTGCCTATTTTAGCCGCTCTCTATGGTTGATAGAGATTGCTTTTTTGAAAAGTGCAAATTTTTTGTCTCTGCGCATTCTCTGTCGTACACCATATACTACCGATTGGAATGAGAGGACAGACAACTATGTTGTACTTATTTTCGATATTTCGATCCCTACTGTATGGCTGATCGCGGTTAATTTTCGCGGAACTGTTGTTTCGTTTAACGAGGCGCGCCCTGTACTGTGCCAATGATCACTATCTCTCTCGGTTTATGTCTGCCAAAACATCATGAGCCGACCGGAAAGTACTGATATGACCAGGTGCAAATTCCTCGTTTGTATTGACGCAATATTTGTACGATAGGAAGGACTGTTCTCGGACTTTGCTATCCCTGCCCCTTCACGATAGTTCTTCTCTGAATGTTGGCAAACATTGTAGATACGTGCACAGACAGTAAGGGTTGCAAATGATCAAGCGAACATTATCTTACATCAGTCTTATAACTTCTTCTGCCCTCTGCTTATTGTGGGATAGGCACTTCGACCAGATCATAATTGCTTCTCATCGTGTTCCGATGATCACTGTACCCTGAATGATGGTCACTCGGTCTTTTATAAAGAGAACAAAATACTTCTCTTTGGTTGCCCCCATTCACAGCCATATGTTGGTGAATGGTGAAACCCGAACGTGCTTTTGATCAGACGTTTTGGGAGTGATCGGCTTTTTGGTAAAGATTTCGTAAGAAGGTCGGTTCCTTTTCGCTCTTAGCACTTCGGCCATATGCTGTTTACTCTCTGCTCGTAAAAATGTTCCGCAATGCGAAACGAACGCATAGGGCATTTCCGCACAATGCAATTCCACGCTGGGATGATTCCAAATATTGATGAAGTGTAGGGATTGCGAATCATTTCGATGAGATAACCAACTTTCTTATTGGAAGCTATTCATGAAAATCAAAATTAGCAGGGTTAAAAACTTCTTTGTCCTGATCGCCGGAATTCTCCCATTGGAGCATCTTGAAATTTTTTTCCATCATTCCTCATCTCTCAATGTCAAACGGCCGCTTTTCTTTCGTAAATGATCGTGTTACACGAGTTCCAGAATGTCATTCATCGATATTCATGTTCTTTCACTTCCCCTCCTACCTGCCGATTAATTCGATTGTGAAGTTGGACAATCAATTGTCATAGTGCATTGCTTATGTCGTCACTGCTCGTTCTCACTCGGGGTTTTCGTGTACACAATGCTGAATGAGCACGTCTGTTTGCCACCCTCTCACATTCCATAAGGCATTAATGGCAAACCCATCCTGCCTACAGTATAGAGCATCTTTCCCCGGCTCATCTGCTGAATACATTCTGCAGAGCGACCATTATCAGTTTTGCACCGAGCATGATTTTTGTGATTCCCTGCATTTGCCCTATTTTCAATAAGAGCAATGCAGGTGAAATTTGGCATGGACTCCTGCAGAAATGGAATTCTGATTACAGAAAGTCAATCCAGCCTTCGCCATAACTAACAATAAGATGCAAATGACATGTTATGTCTGCAATTCAACTACTGTTTGACCTCTTTGCCTTAGTGTCAATAAATGAAAGTGTGGGGACTGGGAGTCAATTCACCCCTCTGTCTCCTATTCAATTGCACGGGGACGGCGGAAATCACGCGCGCTCTCCATGTTGCCTCTGGGTCTTCCCCCTCCTAGTTGTAAAGTATCTCGAGAAGAAAGTAGAGGAAGAGGAAGCACTCTCTCTTTCTCCTCACTCTTACCTTTCTACCTCCTTTTCACGGAAGTAGAGAACGGAGTAAGGGGCGAGGAGATAAAGCAAAGGGGGGAGAAGAATGGTTTGTCATCAGAGATTTTTTTACCGAGAAAAGCACAAGCTTCAACATAGATCGCATATTGAAAAGATGGGGATTATTCAAATGGAATCTATGTCGCAAGAATATTTTATATTGTCTACAAGGAGTAGGTCCTGCTCATCCCGGCATTCCTGTCATGTATTACTTATGAAAAATTCAAGAACTAGGAGGTGTGTGAGGTTGTGGTGATCGGTTACTTCGGCATTCGAAAACTGTTAATAATGAGGATGTTTCAGATGACGATGGCGGATTTCTCAATTGGGGACGGAGAGGAGGAAGAGGAGTCGAGACAGCCGCCTGATGAGAGTGAAGAGACGCAGATGGTACAACATCACAAGAGGGTGCTGTATTTATATGGGATACTGTAGCGATGAGGGGATACGGTAGTCACGATAGGAATGCGGCATCAAGGTGTACAATAAAACGGCTGGGTACGATATCTCTAATATGATACCGTAGTTGTAAAAAAATTGGTAAATGTTGTGCATAGAAAGTTACTATAATTTTGGTAGGGATACGATGGTGTTCCTCATACATAGATGTTCTTTTTGCACTGTTATATTTAACTCCCGTCGGATTGGTGTTGACGGTTGGAGATAAGGGCAAGATGAAGATGGTCCTGTGTTCACGTTGACAAACGCCGTCTGATGGTGCAAAAACAAAGATTTATTACAGGCGACAGTACGTGAGGCACACGAGATGTTCGCCACCGTGTTCGGCAGCACGCCGTTGAGTGATTTGAGGTACGAATTCGAAATTTATTTTCTTTACCGCGAAAGAGACCAAGCAGCATCTGTGGCATGCAATTTTCTTAAATAAAATGCAAGTAGCGACATAGATGTTGCAGTTTTGGTAGGTCATCGTGCATGAAGGAGCCTACTGCAGATATTTTACCGTTCATTTATCGATTGATGTTCTTCAGAGCATCGGCAGCGCCCGGCCGTGTGAACCTCATCGGAGAGCACGTGGACTACTGTGATGGATTCGTTCTCCCCATGGTATGGCTTTTAAAATTAAAAAAGTTTTATAATGATTTTTCCAAAAATCTTTTTTAAAAAGTTATGGTATTTTTCAGGCCATTCCCCTCTACACTGCCGTTGTGGGTCGATTGGCAGAAGATCAGAGCAGGGAATACACGGATGTTAGTTTTATTTTATTTGTTTGTCTTTGAGGATGATTACGCGATAAAGTTAGCATCTGCGGAAATGTTAGCCGTTGTTTTTCAGCACCATGCTGTGTTTATAATATCAGTCTGACTCTTTTAGAATAGTTTATTATGATAAATTGCTATGTATACATGCACTTTTTAGAATTTATTATCAGTCAATACTTATATTTTGTAATTATTAGTGATTTCAATGTTCCTGATCAAAACATTTAATTGGTTGTAGGTTCACTCAGTGCACTTCAATGAGACTGTGAGGATTCGACGGCCGTACTCGGAGGGAGTGCAACAGGTATACTGTATGCTCTTTGTGGAGTAATGTATCGCTGTGTTCTTGTGGATTGAAGAGTTGAAAATGTTATTCATTCTAAATATGTAGCTTTCCCTCAGTGCATTCTTGTCTATATTTGAGATCATGGAAAAAATGGTTATGATCTGATATTGTGAAATATAGATTGAGATACCGTATAACCAGCAATTAATGTTACAGTACCCGCAGTGGGCACGCTACGTGCAGGGAGTGCTGGCGCTCTACGAACCCACGCCCTGTCTCGACCTCCTCGTCCACTCACACATTCCACCAGGTTTGGTTATGTTTCAGAACTTCTATAAAGCCAGTAAATCCTTCGAATTGCGATATGTACTGGAAAGCGTATCGAATTAGAAAAATTCATGAGCGAGATTGATGTAAACATGACCATAAGTAATCTATACTTTCAGGTTCCTCCCTTTCCTCATCCGCCGCACTCGAGTTGTCCGTGCTGTATGCTGTGATGGAGTTCGTACCTGAATGTGAGTAGATATTTCAATTATGAAACATTGAATATTGCTGTATGTACTGGGTTTACTGTAACAATTGGGCTATCTGATAATGGCGATCATTGTGTCAATGTGGAGACGCTTACTGTAGTCGCTGGGAGTACTGTAATAATGCTGATACTTGTTCAGCCGACCGTCTCTCCGTTAAGGACGCCGCTCTGCTGTGTCAGAAGGCGGAGCACGCATATGCAGGTGGATTGGGGTTGCTGGTTATGATGTTAAGGATTGGGTTATATATTTTATTGTTAGTGTTGCGTTGTGCCATCTCTTATGTTTAGTAACAATACTAAAAAACTGCTTGTAATGAACAATAATCGTAATGATACTTTGATGTAGTAAGCGGTGATGCACATGACTTGACGAAATTAAACACACTGTACCCTACAGTAACCCGTTCTCTCTTCAGGCGTTCCGTGTGGGATCATGGACCAACTCGTGATTGCGGCTGCGCAGAATCAGAAGGCGCTCAAGATTGACTGTCTGTGAGTTCATTTTTTGAATGTAATTATTTCGTGCTTCAGTTATTTTTTGGTAAATCGATTATCCTTGACATCAGGGTGAAATTGTTCATTTCTCCACTATCTTGCGCACGCATACTTAAATACTCGTATCCTTAAATATAAATTATTTCCGTTTTCAAATTTTTTAAGAAACAGTCTCTAATTCCTTGATTGTGAGTGCATTATCTGCTAATTATTTACGGAATGTGTGTGGCATAGAATCTGCGGGGTCTGGGATTTTCTTACCCAACTTGCAGCAGCTCTCTTGTATTTATGTTTATTTTCATCGATGTGCATATACCAAGTTTTTATACAGAAATTCATGACCACGAACCAACTGACGCAGTTCCGAGTAGCCAAGCATTTCATTGTTATTTCCTTCATACTTGAGAGCCTTACTTTTTATGTACTTTCTCTTTGCAGGACTCTCGAAATGGAGGCGATTCCGATGTCGATCGCACACGATGTCGTCTTCCTAGTGACGAACAGCGGAGTCAAGGTTAGCTTATATTTGTTAATTTATTTTTAAACCCAGCGATCCATGGGATTAGAGCCAGAACGTTGTCTATTTGAATGGCTTGCAATTTGATATTTTCTTATATTTAGTTCTGGTACACCGTGAGCCATGGTGATTCCTCCCCGCAATGGCTGTATTTGATTAGCATGTCTGATCAAAATTCAATCTTCTTTATTTTTCTCGGCTCACGATCTTGTACGCATGTTTCAGCACGCGCTGGCCACCAGCGAGTACGCCAAGCGACGTCTCGACGTGGATAGAGCAGTCAAATTGTAAGTATTAGATTTTCCCCTCAGGTTTCAAATTTCCCGCCAAATACCGTATGCCTCAGGATCGGCGCGAATTCGTGGCGGGACGTGAACGAGGAGCTGCTGCGACAGCGATCTGCGAGTCTGACGGGAGAGGGCGGAGACATGCTGGAGAGAGCGACGCATGTGGTGAGTGATGCATCCACATTACTAGGTCATAAGGTTGGTGAATGTAGATCGTGAAATGGATAACGATTACGCTTCCCACATCAGAGCATTTAGTACATTTGTTGTTCGTCTAACCTCCACGGAGCGCTTATTTGTTCATGCGATGGACAACAATTCCGCGGAGGTTAGATGAATGACAAATGCACAAAATTCACTGGTAAGGGAACTCATGATAATCCGTACGCGCTCGTTCAGACGCTCAGCTCTAGATTTCATGAACGAATGGAGCGCGTAGACGGAACAAGGAGCGCATTCACGGTTTCTAATGATAGATCAGTGTGATATTATTGTGAAAATTGAACAAAACTCGTTGTCAGAAGCCTAGCATCCTGTTCAAGTAGATCAGACCATATACTTCACGTGATACATAGATATCCCGGCAACTTCCTCGTAGCGTCAACACTACTGCACTAGGCACTAGTCTGCATAGGTGCGCTGGGCTGTAATAAATTACGGGAGCACCCTGCAAATTTTGGTGGGAGCTGCCTGCAAGGCCAAAATTTTGCGTTTTTGTAGTGCATTTGAGAAATTTTTAGTGGAAGCACCCTGCGCGTTGGGAAAAATTTACGTTTTTAGTGTATTTTGGGGAAATAATCTTGGGAGCACCCTGCAGCGAAAAGTTGCTTACAAAGTGCGCACATCTATGCTAGTCTGTCGCACGAAAAGAACAAAATGTGTATCACTACCTAGCGTAGCTGCTTTTCAATCGCGCGCTGCGGGTAATACATATTTGTACACAAAAATGAAAACAATTTTTGAAAAGTTTTCCTGAAAAAAGGTAAATATTTGAAAAGTTTTACGTAAAGATTTTAAATATGCCTATTTTAGGTGGAGGAGATTGCCCGAACGGTGGAGGCTGCGAATGCACTGCTGGACAACAACATTCTTCTGTTTGGCAAGCTCATGACTGCCAGTCATGAGTCACTCAGGTTTGTACTTATTATTCTTGTAGTCTGATCATCAGGATAGAAACAAGCTTGAGGGACCAAGAGATCAGTCACATAGCACGATAAAACAGAGAATTGAGTTGAAGTTTTTACTCGTCCATTTTTTATGCTTTCGTCAAATACAAATTTTCTTCATAACTCGGTGTAAATTTGCGACAGACTTCGCTGAGATAGAAAAGAAATAATTACTTACCGATAGCATGATATGAAACCACCATTTACGTTAGCTCAAACTTTTTAAAGGTGAATTGTTCCTACATGCAAGTGATTTTATCCCAGCTCAATGCCATCATTGCAGACGCAAGTACTCGGTCTCATGTGCGGAGTTGGATGAACTGGTGAAGATTGCTCTGTCGGTGGAGGGAGTATTCGGAGCAAGGATGACTGGAGGTTCGTATACTGTAGGATTTCGGAAATGGTAAAAAAAAGTAAGACTTTATAGTAAATCAAGGTCTTTAGTCAACAGTTTTGTTGCTGATAGTGATACCCCATACGATCGCCCTACGCATTAAGAGACATTATTTTTTCACCTCAAGCAAAATCAAGGCCCCCGCGCGCAGGTGGCGGATTTTCGATTTGAGCCCTGATTTTTTTCCTGGAAGTAGGCATGAGCACTCAAAGTGTAATGCTAGCCGGATTTGGTCTGAAAAAATTTCGCAATCGTTTTACAGAGGTATTTCGTCATGATGGTTGGTCGATCATAACTCGCTTTAAACTCATCCTTGAGGGCTGGCAAAGCACTCATTCTGCAGCAAATTGTCTACTGATCATTTTATCTGTCGGAAGGTTTTTCGTATCTGTACAACTGTTCAAGATACAATTTAAAATAACATCGCAGAAATGAAAAATCGCATTTTTATGTCGATTTTTGAAAAAGCTCCCGGAGTAAAGGGGGTATAGGAAGAAAGTACGATCAATTCTGATCATAGTTCATCACAAAAAAAGCAAAATTTTTATACGTTTTTTGAGAAAATCGAGCTTGAAATATTTTTTATGTCGATTTTTTGGTCTTCTTTAATTGAATCTTGAGGCGTTTCTCGAACACAATTGTGGGAACTAGTTTTTAATGCTCTGTAAGATGCAGGGCTTTGATACTGCTATACGCCATTTTTATTCCAGGGAGTTCATTTTCGCACTTTGTACCATGAACCCGGG
>JACMIF010000167.1:0-18888 GCA_014805445.1 Diplogasteroides magnus | reverse complement strand
GTTGTTCGGAAAATGAAATAAAAAGGGGGGGGGGTAATTTTTTCTGTGGACAGGTACTTTAACTCTTGAACGTCCACTGACCCCGGAGTTTTTCAAGTATGAACCTGCATGAACTGTCTCTGGTCCTCCCACTGACTCCACATGCGCAGTCCATCCTCGATGAACGTCGAGACGAGGCAGAAGCGCGCCGCGTGCGGCAGGTAGTGGCGTGTGTGTCGCAGCAGCTAAAAATAGAAACACTTAGATTATCAAACGAAATATCCATCGGAAAATGAAATTCCATCCGCTACTAAACCCGTTCTTACGTCATCGGTGATGTCCTCTGCCTTCCTCAGAAATCCTCCCTGCGTACCGGCGGCGGTGCGAAACTGATCCATCACGGAAAAGTCTGCGATTGAGAGGGACATTAGTGGACTTGAAAAATCAATAATTCGGGAACAAGTCAGATACGAATAACCACGTCGGACAACAAATAACTGATTGTGTGTGCGGTATCAATTGTGCACGTGAGCTGAGAGGGGAAGCGATTGTGTGCGGGGAGAAATGGGCACCCTAGAAAACACACAATGGCGATAAGACAAAGGAGGTTGCGGGGTGAAAGTCGAAATAGAAGTAGCCTATTATTGGGCTACTTTTTGCGGATGTCTTACTATTGGTAAATAGCGCAACTCTGGAGAGGGAGAATCGAGAATTGGGAGTGGGATTCCCGAACGTGGCAGCTGTGAAATGTGTTCACCCCCTCCCAACAAAGGCTCTGGTCTGTCTGCACCCTCTCTGATCCTCATGCTCTCTCGTCTCCTCTCTGTCTGCCTATCAGACGTCTCTTATATACACTATCGCCGTCTGCCGCTTCTCCACCGAGTGTGCGCTCCCATCCAAACTGCAAATTCAACACAACGACGAGACACAATGGAAAAGCCGCAGCGGCAGCAGCGGGCGCGTAAGAAAACGGCACGCATCTTAATCTCAATCGGCGTAGGGGGAACTACAATCTAAAGATATTCGCTCTTCGGTCGGAGACTACGCGCGAGAAATGCAAAAAGCGAGTTGATTGACAGTGTTTTCGCTAGTATTCGGAATGAAAACTACGTTCAATGCGAAAACGGGTATAAACTACAAAGTATTGATGTCACATGGCGATAGTAACCTCTCATCCTATGACGCGAGTTTCGGAATCCAATCTTCCTTCTCATTCGATCGGCGACGGATATCATTGTAGGGACAAGTACAGGCGAACGGCCGAGCTCGGGGAAAACTAACAGGTGAAATGATGCGCCGATCAATTGGAAGTTGCGGGATGAAGGGCGAAACAGCAAAATGGCTGGGCGAGAAGAGGGATCGAAATGCGACCTAGCAGAGCAGCACTCGATTCGACCCGCGAGAGTGTGGCCTCAAGGGTTAATTACACCCCAACTAGAGTAAACGTCAATGGGAGGGAGAATCGGTTGTATAATCGGTTGCTATGAAACCCGTGAAGAGTATAAATATATTTATAAATTGGAGGAATTGCAACAGCGAGGCATTGCCGTGACCTTTTTGCTCCGCGAATCAATGAAGAAACCCCTTGATGAGATCTCGTTGAAAGAGAAAACGCAGCACGAATTCCTCCTGGCCAAAAAGGATGTACATTCCGCAACGCGACCGCAGCGCGCACAAATGGAGCGCTGATGTGTTCCAGACTACCATTCTGCTCCGGGGGCGGAAAATTTACGGCCCTGCGAAATTATCAAGAGAAAAACGAAAAATAGGGCTGATTTCGTCGGTTAATGGCTCGTCAGCTGAAGTCTGGAGAGTGGACACACAAGGAAGAGAGGGAAAGAAGAGTGCAAGGAGACGAATCGCAGAACGTTCTGTTTGCGCAATGAAAGAGAAAGCGCCGGTCACTCACCCACCTCACTATAGAAACGTTCTCTTTCTCTCACATCGTGCACGAAACTGGACTAGAACGAGGTGAAAAAGACCGACTTTCTTTGAAAATGGACGAGTGGGGGCATGCCTTGGAGAATGGGCTAAAGTAAAAAAGCAAAAGAATGTTTAAAAACAAAATAAATGAAACAAAACGACAAAAATACGTGGAAATTCGAATGAAATCACAAACATATTTCTGTGTGGGACCACTCAATTCAAGCGAAAACACTACAGTTAATCATTTATTGATTAGTGTATTCCGTTTGAGACGTTACCAAAGTACTTAACACTCTACCGTAACAAATTTATTGATTTGTTCTCAGTTTTTATGGAGTAAAAATGCACAGTGAAGTCGCCGGTCTGCTATCCCTGTTCTAATGAATCATGTAGTTGTGTGCTCTCTCACCATTGTCCATTCGGCAACAATATTTCCACGGCGGTAGCCTAATCACAATGCGTGTACCAAACACGCCACGACATTGAATCCATCGGCTCACACACATATCCGTAGCAGACCAAAGTAGGTGATAGATATAAGATAACATCACTCTGAAAAGTAACCCTAGATTGTCTTAGCTAATAAATGGGACAATTGTTGAAATTTCTTCCTAACTACCTCGTTAAGCTTGGGTTATTGATCTGCTGTATCAATTTGAGTGACTGTGAGACATACGTGCCATTGTCATATTCATTGATTTCAGTCCTCTTGCAATCAGAGTTGATTAGAAGGACTGCACCTCATCTTTTCTGGAAGAATTACAGGAATGATTCTATCTCATCTAGATCTCACGAACAATTCCAGGACGGATCGTAAATAGGCGAGAGCCAACTATTTATCGTGAGAGTGAAACACATCTTCATATGTTTTTTTCCGGTTACTTTTGCGATGTTTCGCTACTGTGACGTCCACATTAAGGTTTCTAAAACGGTATTTTTATGCAAGATAGTACATTTCTCATTGGCCTAATCCGCTAGGAGCGGTTGCCTCCCTCGTGTTGACAGAGGCTCCGAGGGAATTAGAGGAAAGCGAAATACATAACATAACCGTTTTAGAAACACTAGTTCATATATGACCTATGCTGATCAAATTTCTCAATACTATTCCAGAGTTGAAATGCCGCTTAACGGCACATTGAAACATTTTTGTATTCGTGATATTTATTGGATTTTGCGTTACCATCACTTTTTTCGGAATTGGATCTTTCTTTACGAGTACGGTGAAGCGTGCAAACACCCGCGTCAGTTCCCCTTGTGGTCAAATCTGCTCTTTCCTTGTATAGTGGACCCACTTCCGGGGACGAAAAGAGACGGAAGAATGTTTCTCTCGTTCCAGCTGACCGCATTGTACGCATGTCCATTCGAACTCTGCTGAACAGTGGAGTCAGCGTGGAAATTGCAGAATTACAACACAGGGCCACTTTGTATGAAGCCGTTCGGGAACAGTAAAGTGTATTTCTCATTTGTCTAATCCCCTCGGAACGGTTGCCTATCGAATTTAGAACTAACCGCTCAGAGGGGATTAGAATGCACTTTACTACGGATTTGGAACCGCTATGTGTGAGGCCCCTTCCTACGGGGAGATCATCCTGTTTGAGATTGGAGAGCGAGTGATACAATAAGATGAAAGAATTGTTTTCTTTACTAGAAACCAGTGATATAAAGACGATTTGATGCATATCATGTTGGTTTTTTCACCCAATACATAACTATGGTATATCTGTCATGAAATGCACCACCTGCTCAAACCACATTCGTCCATCCACTTTCATTTATGAGCTCGTTCATCCTTTGGAGAGACTGTGAATGGACTTGAAGTGTCTTCCCCATTCTCATTTCAAACGACTAGACATCGTGGATGAATGGAGGATGCTGATGAGAGACTCCCATTCTTGTATCTGTAGAGAGAAAAGAGAAGAGGTGCATGCACAGTCACAATCAACATCTTTCTCTGCATGTGGAAGCAGGCACATAAACGAAGAATCATGCCAAATGACAACACTTCCTCTCTATTTAAAATTGAATAAGTATCCTCCAAAGAATACAACACATTGTAAGAAATTGTAAAGAAAAGCTTCCTAATGCGGACATGAAACTGCCTTCTTACTGGCTCCTTTCGGAAGCTAATCATCTTCACATCTTCAACTTCTGTGCAAGATTACTGCTTCAAGGCGGTCAATGACATTTACGAAATTATCGGTTATTATAGTCCCCGACTTTTTCATAACAGCAACAAACACCCACAACAGACATCGAGCATAGATGCATCCCCTAGCAACCATCTGAGACGGCCTTTCTTTGCCTGCTTCCAGTAATCGAGAATCGCATTTTTCTTCAAAAGCGGATATTGCATGACTTCCGCAATTTCCTGAGTCGTCCTAATCCTCCTGCACTGCTTTTCATAATGGAAAACGGATTACAATGTAAGGCTCATTCACGATAGCCAAACAATTCCAATTGCGCCTTGACATTAGTGCTGTTCGTTTACAGTATTATGGCGCTAATGATCAGGACCCAGTTGTCTTTCGCCCGGCAATTCATATCCCTTGGATAATGGTGTCCTTTCCAGCGAGCGTCTCATTGCCGTCTCTCGCCAACTCCGCGGGCTCTCAGAACTTCCTGAGCGCTGCTCTACAAGGAGCCAGGAGTCTTGGCAGGTATGTATTAGAGATTGTCACAGCTAGGGTTTCTATAATATATCGATATTAAAGTTCATTTCCCATTCTTCAGATATACTCGGAGCAGTTGTCTATCGCTCGTAGAGACAACCGCCCTGAGCGCATCAGACGAATGGGAAAGGAACTTCACTTCCGATTTAAAAACCTTAGTCATAACGACACCGCAGTGCATTCGTCACTCCAGAATTCACTCTATTCTCTAAGTGAGATAGGTGCTCTCGGAAGAAATCTCTCTTCCATTCAGTGTGACGTAGCCTTTGCAGATCGTTCATAGCCAAGCGCTCCGTTTCTTCGTCAAAGGTTCCCAAGGAAGAAGAAGTAGAAGAAGGTCCAATGGGCTGTGGCCCTTCTCATTCTGCTTACAGGTTAGTATTTTGGTCAACTTTTACAATAATTGGAACGAAGTGATTAGCAATATTTAATTGATCTCACTCAATTTATCATCACTCTGAAACATAACTGCTCGCGTCAATGGTTCATCTTCAGAATCACCCCCTCTCCTTCTAAGGACTCCGCCCCTTTCCCATCTTCATTATCTCAGGTATCACATGCAGTGTGAGACTATCATAATATCTATCACCGTAAATATGTCCGAGCGCCTTCTTCTTCCTCGCGTTGATTTCGGTACGGGACCCGCAAAATATGTCCGAGCGTGTCTCATGATATTGCGTTTGCGATTAACGCTGTTTATATTCGGTCTGACTGTGAGTATCAGCTGCCGTATTTATTGGAAGCTAAGTGATACAAATTGTCGCACATCGCTAGGATAACCTAGGTAAGAAAAGAGTCATTTGGTATTTGTGCAGGAACATTCACACACTTTTTTATTACTTTGCTCCATCTCCCAGCAACGGAAAAGTTAGACTGACGTTGAGATAAGGTGGAAGTAGAAAACTGAAATAAGATCACCTGCTAAAATGGAATGATGTATATTTTGGCGAAAGACGTAGATATCCGTGACTTTTTCGCGTTTATTCGTTCTTTTCGATTTGCGCTCTTTGCAACCATTTTTCCACTGTCTTCCGCGTTAACCACGGCAACGGATAGGGGGAGTCTCGAGAGAAAAGGAGAAGACTGAAGGAGAAAGACTCCTCCTCTCAAAGGGAAGGGACAACCCATTGAAGGGGAACGAAGTGTCTCTCCTTCTTTTCTCCCCTTTTTCGTCTCCTTGTGTCCACTCAAGACTGACCACTACTGAAGCCGAGCATTTCCTGTCTCCTTGTACTTTTCGTAGAGTTGAGCAGCGACTTTACACCTTGTCCATTGTACTACCGCGGCTCAGAGATTACTGTGCATATAATCCTTATCTCTCACGCACTGCTGAAGCCTTACTGTTGAGCATGTGGTCGACAGTAAGAGAACTCGTGTACTTTTCATCTCTTGCTCATTCATCAGTTTGGCACTGCTCAATGAGCAGTGATTTAACGCTTTGTCAAATGCCAGGCTCAAAAATCACGGTGCAAGAGTCGCCTTGCCTCATATCACACGCACAGTCCCAATAAGCTACACTTGTTCCTGTGGTTTACATTGTACAGTAAGAGCACTCTTGTACTTTTCACCTTTCATCTTTTCGTCAACAGCATCGTCGTGTGAGATTGTTCGAGCCTCTACAACCGCTTTGCGTGGGATTTAGATAGAACTGGAGTACAGGGTTGCAGAATAGCTCCCAACTTGTCTCTCTGTCCTCAAAGTCTGTTATCATATATTTGCGTGGAGTTGAGCAAAATGCTACTTCGTCACGAGTTCGCTAATGACTAGGCAAATGATCTTTTCAGCTTCCTGGTCCTTCAACACCTGCATCTCCAATTCCCCCTAAGCCCTCAGTGGAATCAGCAAGGCCCGTTCAAACTCCCGGCAACAATAGGTGCGTTGTGACTCGGAGAGATGTCGTTCTCCCTTCCTATAGCTAGTTTGTTTCGTCTGGACTCCCTTTGTTTATGACTCATCAGAAACATAACTAAAGCAAGTTAGAACTTTGCCTTTCAAAAAGCAAGACGAATTTCAGTCCCCGAAATACAACATCGAGCACTCGAAGGGAGATAAACAGGTATCACAGGTCTTTATTTCATTCCTACGTGTTGAAAACTTCTGTTGATGCATGTAATGTTCAAAATATACGATATCACTTCTATCCCACGATCAACCAAACTTGTAGATAATCGTAGGCAGTTTGATAGAGAGTTTGAACCAGATATTACATCACTTTCCTATAGATTGTAGTCTCTAACTTCTGGTTGCTACGTGCGTCGATGAATATAAATGCATGCACCTACGCAAAAATTGTCATCTGCACAGAAATTTCCAAGAATGTTTATGTTTCACACACTCTATAACACGTCATATTCGTATTTACGGACAATAGGTCATCCAATATCTTCAAAATCAAGTGTACAAAAATTATGACTATACAGTAAATTCGTAAGCACAGTGAAATGTACTCTAATTCAGACCCGCCCGTTCTCATCCCCTCTACTGTCGACCAGACACTCGCGCTGACTCCGTCCTCTCCATTCTCTCCATCTTTCCACCCTCATCCATGGACAATCGACCACCGAGTTCATCGAGCAAGTGAGAATATGTCTATGTTCTTTATCCACATTATAGAAGCCAACTGCTAAGTTATCTCTTCCAATTTATAGAAAAATGAAAAACGATTTCATTGACAATGAGTCTCTCATTCCTCAATAGCTAAATTGCCTCTTTGAAACGCACATGAACTATGAATCATATAGTCTATGATGTAATAATCATATAAAACACCTGGAAATATAATCAAGAAAAGGAACTGCTTTGATATCGTAGAAGAAGACTTTCACCTTTCTCCCCCACCTTCTGAGAAAATATTACCTGCTTCATCGATGTCGACGTCTAAAAATAGTACAACTCCACTTCTCGATTACCCTTCTGCTGTGTTTTGATCTTCATCCTTCTCCACTTATTCTTCTCACGGCGTCTTTACTTCTCAATTGTCCTTTCTCCTCTCGTCATCCGAATGACGCTCACTCTTCTCACTCTTTCCCTGTGAAGGCCGAGTGGACAATGGTTGTTTGCGCCATAATGATGAACTGGACACTCGGCGCATCTGTCCAGTTCTCCATTATAGCGTAAATGTCCATCATGTCGTTATTTTTCGTCACGCTCGTCTGCATTACTCGGTACTCTCATTTATGCTTCTCTATAGTCTTCATTCCAACGTCCATTCTACCTATGTCTTCGTACTTCTTCGCACTCTTTGAGTGTACTCTTGCAGTCTCCTCCGCGGCCCATTTACCCTTCTGACGAATCCTGACCCAACATAATCGGTGCAATTCTCACGAGCATACATGAAGAGTCTAGAGGAAGAGGAAGAAAAGGAGGGAACAGCTATTTATTCCTGCACTGACGTCTTTGCTCAAACGTGTTCAATGGACTGCTGCAGAAACGACTGATCGCGAAAGCCTGAGTGTAGCCTGAGGGACACTTGAGAGAATCTCCCGAGGCAACGAACGAGTTAGAGGGAGGCACACCTGACTGTGTGGAGTGCGAACACAGTACAAAGAGACTAGAGAACAATGCAAAGACTGAAAAGGAGTCGGGACAGATCATATGAACGTGAACAAACCATTATGTTGTGCGATGTGTATGGGAGCCATGGCACACATCCAATAAGGCTCAGTAGAGAATGAATCTTTACTAATTGAATATGAGGTTATGGTCATCGAGCTCATCATCTGTTAGTTATTTATCACATTATTAACGATTGAAACGATGAAATCAACGTCATGATGCACACCTGATAATTGTCGGCATGCACGAGATTGTTTTCCTCAACCTGCAACTCCCTGTAATCACCAGCTTTACGATGCAGTTACTCTGATAAGCCTGTATTCGCAAATGAGCCCGTGTAACACACCTGTACACAAGAAAATTGGAAAAGTGACGTCGAGTGATATTTGTGTATCGCGTTGTTCCATTCAACTGTGCGGGTAGGAAAAAAGCTTTCGAGTACGAAGTATTCTGAGAGTGAGAAACGACTTCGTCCAATACAACAGCACCACGGACATTTACGCCATGATGATCGAATAAGCGCATGGGTCTGACGGATCATCTCTCT
The DNA here is from genome assembly GCA_014805445.1 of Diplogasteroides magnus. NCBI lineage: Eukaryota > Metazoa > Nematoda > Chromadorea > Rhabditida > Diplogasteroididae > Diplogasteroides > Diplogasteroides magnus. The sequence goes on along the minus strand of JACMIF010000167.1, from coordinate 10,212 downwards.
GTTTCATCATTTTGGCGCAAATATCCATGTAACTCTCGTCAGTCCTACAATAATTTACAGTTGCATGTTATCCTGCAACGAAAGAGCAGACCCAACTACAACTGACTTCATTACAGTACCTCCTTCACACGCGTCTACCGTGTCCGTTCCAATCCTCGTCCATATTCAATCGACACCTCACGGGCAAGATCCAATCAACCTGTCGTCTCACTATGCTCCAAGAAGATTGGAATTACAGAGGTGACATTAAAATTCTACACAAACTTTAAACATGATCCGAAAGCCGTAATATTTCAACATAAATTAGTCTCGTGAAACATTTATTATAACTCACAAGCACGAAATAATCTTGGCTCAAAGAGAATCGAAAGCTGCCGTTGTCTTTTGTATTTCGAAAAAAATCATCTACCTGATCCTGCTTCATACAGTGTCCTCGTTTTTAAAGAACCCTGTGACTTACAGTACCAATCCTCTCGGGACGACGGCAAGCAATGTGACCTCTACTGGCACAACGTCGTCTACAGCGACATGAAGAATGTCGTGAAGTTGGCCAATTCGAAGGTCAACAAGTTTCCGGGTACGGTTATTAAGATATTTGAAACGTCAATCTAGCATCTGCAATTATATTTTAAAAGTTAAACTGTGCTAAAATTGCCTGTTCAATTTTTCCTAGCATATGCCGATGACCTATTGTCCGAGAATACGCGCAGAGATAAAATATCGACTGTGAAAGACAAACTCGCAATGCGCAATTTCCAGGAATGACTGAACTGGCAAAGAAGATTGCCCTTACTCACTCGATCACTTCCATGCAAAGATTATTTCCTGAGGAGTATTCATTCTACCCAAAGTCTTGGTGAGGGATTCGCTGACACAATTGTAAAACAAACAGAGCAAAAACTGTAGGTTCTAATGAATCATAGTTTTCGACCTGTTATTGTTATTGAAACAACCGATTCAAATAGGTTTCACGGGTTCCACGGGGATTTCCTTCATTAGCGATCATGATAATGAGAATATGGTGGCGTCCCCAGTTCAAAAAATTAGAAAATATTTATTCCAGGTTCCTCCCTGCGCATCTTGAACAGTTCCGTTCGTTTTGTGCTGAAGATGAGAAGAAGAGGGAGGAAAGGGGAGAGACGAGGAAGGCCTGGTACATCGTCAAGCCAGATGATGGTATGGCTTTTATGCCGGCATTCACAGGAAAGAACGAGGAAAATGTTTCTGCCGATAAGACTGTTAGTCGAATATTTTATCAGTGTAGTAACATGGTAGGTTATTTTGTGAAGAAACTATTTTAGGAGCTCAGGGTTACGGTATCTACCTCATCAACTCACCCGATCAACTCAAGAGCGAAGAACAACGACAACTTGTTCAGGTGAATGAGTGAGAGAAGAATCTTAACAACTCCTAAATTTAATCATTTTCATGTTCTTATGATTAGCAAAACAATGAAAATCAGCTTGTCTGAAAACTTATAGTCGATCAGAAAATATTTTCATGATGGGAGTAGAAGCAAGATTTGATTGATATCATGCTCTGTCGAGCGCTTTATATGCACTTTGAAACATAACCCATTCCGTTGAAGAATTATTTTGCTTAAAAACCGTAGTGACTTATTTTGAATCCGACATCTTATGTTTAGTTTCAGTCACTTCTTTTACGACACGACACCTATCATACCATAGCTAAAATCTGCCAACCGATTTATGCTTCTGCTGAAACATAGCACATTCAATTGCAGGAATACATTGCCGATCCCTTCGTGATGGCAGACCAGTTGAAGTTCGACTTTCGCGTGTATGGCGTCATCAAGAGTATCAATCCACTGTCCATATACGTTGCGAGAGAAGGTTAATTATCTTTCAACTTTTTTTGACTATATCCGCACCGTTTATTACATCTACTAATTCAACTTCAAGCTTTCCAATGCCAATCCACAAAAGATAACAAAGATATAAGACCTCTTCTGGACATTAGTGGGGAAATTCCTGGAAGTCAACGTATTAGAACTTATTTTGTCAATCCTCGTTATATTTTCCCAGGAATGGCCCGTTTCTGCACGGAGAAGTACTCTCCTCCCACTTCATCCAATTTCGAGAATCTCTATTCTCACTTGACCAACTACTCCCTCAACAAGGTCCACGATCGATATGTACACTCCAATTCACTACAGGACCAAGCCAAAGGTATTGTTTATTATCTATTGACTTTATGTTTCACTGCATCTATAAATATCAGTGGGACTTGGAAAATACTATTAATTAAAGAAAGAATTGTCAACCAGTAGGGATTTTGAAATGGGAATTAGCACGAAGAATAATGTTTTGTTTTATATCGAGATCACTCCTGCAAAGTGAGTGTAGAAAAGCGCTGAAAGGATTGAGTAAAAAACATAACGAAATATATAAAATACACAACCAACCGGAAGATTCGCCAGGTCGTTGTCTTTGCCCCTCTAAAATTATGAAAAACGTAAATTTCAGGCTCTAAGCGTCTCCTCTCTACGGTTTTTCACCAACTGGAAGCGAGGGGAATGAAGACGAAGAGATTATGGCACGACATCAAGTTGATAATTGTCAAGACTGTGCTGGCAATGCTGCCTGAGGTTTGACTTGATTCTTGAGCCAGAACGACACGGACATTAGCGCTATTGTGATGAAATACTGAATAAGATATTCATCCGCTAATTTCGCAATCACGGTCACATTGTCATTTGTCCATGAATTTGCAGATAATGCTCCACTACGAACACCACTTCCAAGACGCACCTGGGCCGCAGTGCTTCCAGGTAAAATTACTTAGGCAGAATTGTGTTTTAAATGTATTTATTACCCTGGATTTTAGTTGGACAACTATGAAAATTTCAGATAATGGGCTTTGACATCATGGTAAGGGAGAACGGCCAGCCTATCCTGCTGGAGGTATTTCATTTATGTTTCACAGATTGTTTAACCGCTGAACAATGCTGCTTCAACGTTGCATGAAAAGTTTTGTCCTCCTAAAAAGACCCTGTCAAGAAAGAGCGCACTCAAAAAGCGCGGGATTTCAAAATCAACCGCATCAAAACGGATTTCAGGTAAACGCAGCTCCCTCGCTCTCCATCGACCATGTGATGGGAGGAATGAACAACCGAGAATACGAGCCCTCCTACAGGGTTCGGAGTGTGGTGGATGAGGTTAGTTTAATGATTCGTGTCGATTGTACAACTTGTATTGATAGTCAATTGAACAATATTATCATCTTTCTGTTGCATACTTTAGATACTCATTTTGCGATGGTGTGACGTTTTGAAAACTTATGTTTCGTGGATGCGATAACTATTTTGAAAAGCAGAGTTTGCAAATGCTTTCTTATCCGGCGCTGGTCACTAAAATCATTATTATTCGAACCATTATAAAAAAAAATAGTTTCAAATTCAATTAATATTCCATCCGTTTAGGTAATCAAGATCCCTCTTGTACGAGACACTCTCCTTCTCGTGTTGAATCTGCTACAAGAGGAGTACAACCTCAAGTCGTCCGCAGGGTATTCACAGACTATATATCTTACCAGTTGATAGTTGAAAAGTCCTCAACAGCCAGAAAGATATATTCGGTTATATGGTGGCCGCAAAGCACTGAAAAGCACATTTTCCACTAAATTTGTTGAATGCCTGATGAGATCGAACCAGGATAAAGATGAAAATCTTTGACGAGGAATTGCAGTTCCGCCAATTCGAACAACGTCATCAATACCACACAGGATGACATGGGTACATTGAAAGCGAGAAGGAAACCGCATTTGTCTGAGGTGAGAAAAAGATTCCGGATCTTTCTGATACATTCCTCTCTCTGAGCAGTGCTGAGCTGTCAAAGAATTGACAGGGAGCCCCATTCTTCGGAAACTAATTCATCGACTCGTAAAATCGATGAAAACAAGAAAATGAATTGAGTTGCATGAGTCGAGTGACAATAATCACAGCCAATAGAGGGAAAGGGAATACCACTTTCAAGTCCTTCTTTCTATTTTATGATTCCGACATCGGCTGCAGGCCCAATGGTCGCTAAAAAGCATAATGAAATAATAACGCAATTAAAGATCTTCCCCACCCGCTACGGCCACTGTTCGGGTCATTTGCTGTTCTTGGACAAGGCCGTGTATCTATTCATGCAGGTGAGCCATTTAATTTGACGAAAGACTGATCTTGGACATGGATACTTGCGCCATAATAGTGAATTAGCGTCTGGACATTATGATAGATGCTGAATGAGTGGTCACATTGACTTGAATTGAGGCTGTTCATTTTTAATGAAAAAATCGACTACTGTTTGAAATTTTCGGCGAGTTTGTCTTATGTCGTGAACGTGAAACACATCTCAATATCACTACTTTGAACAACAACGAAGCATTATTTCTAATCTCCATTTGCAGTTCGTGAATCTACGACAGACAGTCAACATCACAATGACAGGGATTAGGCAGTTTCTCAAGTGAGTTTCAAAATATTAAGACTGAAAAATAAAAATTTTAATCAAGTCCTTCTTGTTATGGACTATTCTCGTAATCGTCCAACGCGCTTTGATCGCGGTCAAAACGTTGGCGGCAATTTTCGCAGCAGAATATACACTAAATCGCAAAACCAATCATCATGTTTGTACGTTTCAAAGACAATTTAAATTTGGTCAGTGAAGATAAGCAGTTCATGACAATGTCACATAATTAACAAAAATATTATAAAAAATAAATTCAAGAAAGATTGCCATTAGATCAGTAAATTAAATATGAATCTTGCAGAAAGTGCAATCTCCTCAACGTAATGACAATCGGCGAGGCTGAGGAACATTTCAATGAGATTCACTACTACTTCACGGGGGACACGACGTCTTCGAATAATGGTAAGAGAAGAGTGATTCATTTCTTATTTTTTATTGCATTTCAAATGTCCATTATGATTTGTGTTTTCAACAGAAATTTTTGAGGAATACAGTCAGGACAGCAATGAAGTCCGAGTTCATAGGTGATAAATTATACGTGAAAGATATCCTCACCAGGTCTGTGCTTCCACGCCTTCCTCATGTTCCTACATTGCATCGCCGAGAGAAAGTTCGCATTTGAAGAGGATCATCTGGCAAGGTGAATATTTTCGACTTCATTCCGTAGTTCATGGGGATACTTATGCACAGTGAGATAGTGAGTGCACCTGCCAGATTGTCACTCGAAGCTCGAAACGAAAAGAAAAAAGAGGCAGTGTTTCATATGAAAACCTATAGCTACAAGAAATCGTGGTTATGTTTTCATATAATCAACTTCGATAATTTAGCCGGCAATTTATAAATGAATGATTTCCTCAACTCTTCTTCTTTTCCAGAATGCAGCGTCTCCTCGCCTTCTGTGACAGTGCACTTCGATTCTACGGAGTTCGATCGGGAAGATTGAGGAGGACGGAAGTGGAAAGCAAGCACAGGTATACAAATAGTAATTGTGCGGTAACACGAACAACTTCGCACATGGGGAGGTCTCTTTCCCATATTTCATGTTTTCAATTTGAACAAAAACAGAATCACACTAACGACAAATGATCTTGCTATTCGGTAATATGCCACTCATGAAACATAACATTTCTCTCCATTATATTGTGATCGAAAAGGTAAAAACTTTTCGTTCAGTCCACTCGAGATTTACATGCTTCCTGCTCGGATTCGAGGGTCGAAGAGGCGATCGAAGAGTCAGGTCAGTGCATATTCTCTAAAATGGACTCTTCCTTATCCATTTGTCAATTAGGGAAAAATCAGCTTCATGAAGGCAATAGTAGTTGAGAAACGCAGGAATGCATCCTCGAATCGTGTGTGTTCGAAAGATTCACGCTTTGATAGGAATATCGAATTGAAACATTTCAGGCTCCCAACGCCAGTCTCCCTCCCAGACCTTCTGACAGGAACAACAATGCTCAACAGCCTCTTGTTCTACCGAGAATTGCTGCGTGAACTCGATTGAAACCATTATGGCGCTGTAATATAAATAATACCCCTAAACAATTGCACCACGCTAGTTAATTTGACTTTCCTTTCTTCGCTAAACAACACAAGATATGCGTTTTTCAATCATTTTCTCTTACTCACAAGCTCTAAAATCTATATCTTTCACTACATACACATAACAGGCTGTTTTTGATACGGATTGTTATAGTTCTTCCACGAGACCCCTGTTTTAGTCTTCTGGCCTTTCTTTGATCTTTCCCCGTGATCTTTTCTTGTGAATTGTATCCGTAGCCATTTATCTGTTCATCGTGTAAATAAATAGAGGTTTCGCATAAACCATTACATTCATTTTTTGAAGTCTTCACTTACAATAAAACAAAATAGATGGAGTGGAAGGCGGGGGGATTCACAAAAATATTCTGACGAGATGGAATCGGAGCTGAAGCCAAAGCCACAACTCGTAACCCTAATTGTGCAATAGCAGAGATGGGTGAGAGTGAAAAGAGCAGAAGAATGTTCAGGAACAATTGTGTTTATCTCGATAACAGTTTAGTATAACTTATCACGAATATATTTTTCAGATCAAAATGTTATAATACAGCACAGGTGTTTAATGAATACTACTATTTCTATATGAACCCTAAACGAAGAAACGATCGAACTGAATCCACAATCTAGTAGGCTTCTTCTTGTGCCATGCATGGCATTATCGACCAACTCATTGTGGGCGTCGTGATCTGGCTGCAACATTACATTGTCGCTGAGGCGAATATTCGTCACAAACCTCCTCGATGACCATGGGCAGATCCTTCAATGCAAATGGCCAACGAATGAACTTCATTTGATTGGTGTAAACAGTGAAGTTATAAATGAAGTGGATAAAAGGTTAGAATATGGGAATCAAACCATTTCAAGTCCGGTGCAAGATCATATTGCATGAATACAACACACAAAACGCCTTGTTATTTGCGAATGGCCTGAAACCGAACGAAAGCTGTCATTCTCTTTATCTCATTCCTCATATCTGAAGCCTTTACAAGATCTATCGAGGCTGCAGCGCAGAGACCGAACGTTCTCGTCTTAGTGGTCATTGTACTGCCGAGGAATTGAAGGGAAAGGAGATGTATGGCTGTGATGAGCAAATTTAAATGCTTACATGCATATTAGGATGTTTTAAAACACGGTTAGGCGTTATTACAGAAAATTCAAGCGAAAGTATATTTTTCTGCCATCTTATTTTCTCGGAGCTGTTGTCTTTCTTATGTAATGGACCACATCTCCGAGGGAAGAAGAAGATAGAAAATTGTTCTCTCGCTTGGCTTTCCAAACTCTACTTATTACCCATATATTTTTTTAAAAGTGAAAAAAAGGAATCTTCAGCAAGAGGATTTGAGGTAACCCCAAAGTACATGTATTTAATAATTGACTATGTTAATAATTGTTTGTAATTAAAAAAAATTTCCCACCTCTAATATTTGAATTGTAAACGTGATTGTCCTCAATAGTTTCAGCATTCTTCATTTCAGACTGATTCATGAAGCGGCATGTAGGTCCTGTAAAATCGTTCATTTTATTCAATCGATATAAATTTCGATTTCGAAACAAGAAATTACTGGTAGTTCTTTTTGAACTCACCGCAAAGAAAGAAAGAAAGAAAGAAAGAAAGAACCACATCACGATCGGATTAAATATGTTTTTTATTAAAAAAAGTTGATATTTCATCTATTCGCATATGACTAGACTGTAACTTATGCACGGTCCGACCAAAATTGCCTTCAAAATTTAATTCAGGAAAATGTAAACGAACAGAACGGTTGAAGAGGATTCGAATGGTTCTCCAGTTGACATGCTAGGAGACGTCATGTTGTCGGTGGAAGCATTCCTTGCTGCAAAACATAGAAGTAAGTAAATATAGACAAAGAAATAACAATAAAAAATGAGTGGAAATATAAAGTTTTGCAAAGCTACGTGAAAAAAGTGATTACGTCTGAAGAAATTTGTTCCCGTTTCAGTCTCATCGTGACTCCTCCATTTCTCTTCATCTAGCTGAAAGATTTTTTTCAGGCAGCCCAGAGGAGGCTATGTTTACATCATTTATATATTTAATTCCTCCACCTCTATTAGTTGAATTGTAAACGTGATTGTTCTCAATAATTTCAACATTCTTCATTTCAGAATCATGAAGCGGCATGTAGGGCCTGTAAAATCGTTCATTTTATTCAATCGATAAAAATTTCGATTTCGAAACAAGAAAATAACTATGGTTTCGAAATCGGTGGGAAAGTGCATATCTGATTTGTATAATCCACACGGAGTGGTTCTCCATCGAACGTAGATACCACAGCTGTGCGGAAATTGGACAAATCAGGAATGCTCTTCACTACAGATTTAGAAACATTAAAAAATAACCATGAAATATTTCTATTTGAACTCACCGCAAAGGAGGGAACGTGTAGGGTCCTTGAAATCGAATGAAGTAAAGGGGAGGAGGCCTTTTGCTTTCGCTGTTGCTATAGGCGATTGCTAGTGTCATCCGTAAATGGCTCATCCGATTGAATCGACAGTGTGGAGAGAAGGAAAGGGGTTGAATGGACGGTCAGATATAGGGAGGTATTTCCAATGGCAGTTTGTGGAAAATAGGCGAATTTCAGCCCTGAAAAAATCAAATAAAAATTCGCTGTGAAGACGCAAATGAAGTTATTGGTATGCGGTTTCTCAGGGTATAGACAATACCGTACACCTAACTATATATTACTTTGGATAACTCACGTATCATCGTCCTCGAACATGCGGACTTCCGGATTTCCTCAGTTTTTGTCAGACGACGAGCTAGGCCCACGAATTTTCAGGGAAGTTGTCCGACTATGCCAGTATAACTATCGACTACTTAGACAGTCTTGTCGAGGACAAATCGGAAAACCTTTGCCCCCATGTCCTTCCGGTCTACGTTATTCACATGTTTCCTAATGCTATTAGTTGGGAATTTCCCAAAAAGTTCATGGAGATTAGATATCTTTGAGCAAGGATCTGTCCAAAAAAGAAGTGGTTATAAACTATTTACAAATACTGTATGAGATAATGTAATTTCACAATCCTGATGTTTTTGCCTAGGACGTTTCTCTCTTCTTGACATGTTTTTCTTTGTTCTATTCTTTATTATCTAAATATTCATCACTCACCCATTTTTCTTCATTTTCCTCTCTCATGACTTGCCTCTTCCAATTCTTCTCTATTTCTCTGTCTTTATACTCTCTCATACCTCCAAAGTCCCTCCTCCCCTTCACTCCATTCGATTTCAAGGACCCTACACGTTCCCTCCTTTGCGGTGAGTTCAAACAGAACTATTTTATGGTTATTTTTTAATGTTTCTAAATCTGTAGTGAAGAGCATTTCTGATTTGTCCAATTTCCGCACAGCTGTGGTATCTACGTTCGATGGAGAACCACTCCATGTGGATTATACAAATCAGATATGCACTTTCCCACCGATTTCGAAACCATAGTTATTTTCTTGTTTCGAAATCGAAATTTTTATCGATTGAATAAAATGAACGATTTTACAGGCCCTACATGCCGCTTCATGATTCTGAAATGAAGAATGTTGAAATTATTGAGGACAATCACGATTACAATTCAAATATTAGAGGTGGACGAATTAAATTTATAAATAATGTAAATATAGTCAATTACTAAATATTAGGTTGGGGCATAAGTAATGATCAATCGATTGCCTGACCTCTAACTCGGCGCTCAGGCAAGGCTATGCTGCGGGGCAAGATCATCATATTAGGGGTTCCTCTTACTCTCGTTTCACAACATACCGGTTATTACATCACATTTCCTCAGTAAATATGACAAAAAGGAAAATTTCCATCGCTTCGCAGCTCCTCAACATAGGATTTATCTATTTTTTTCTGGACTTTCAAGCAAAGTATATATGCTAACTAGTGGGTATTATCAATCATGGGAACTGTCCTCAACATATCCTATAAGGGCTTTTAATTCTGTGCTACGACTACGAAGTTCTGATGGAAAAGGTAAAACCAGTCAAACGGGTGATGCTTTAAAACACGTTCTCTGTAAGACCGGAGGTAGGGGTGGCACACACCTTCAAAAAATTTTCCCGGGTCTGAATCTTTCAGGGTAACATCCCCACGGGTGGGATACACTTCAGCCGCGATTTCGTAATTTTTGGATAAAGATCAAAGATAAAAGATCAACTTTTTAAACATCATATTTAACCCACATGTGGC
>JACMIF010000166.1:38955-56264 GCA_014805445.1 Diplogasteroides magnus | reverse complement strand
CCCTGTGGCAATAATTCCTTGAATGATTGGTTTCCCATTCAAAGAATTATTGCCACAGGGAAAACATTCATGAATGGCGGGAAGGACTTCAGATCATTCACTGAATGGGAGGAAGAGATAGTCTATCCGCATTCCCCCTTCCCGAATCATTCCCATTCAAACGCGCAACGCTACGATTTAGCAATCCTTGGTTGTTGGTCCTCTTGTCCACTGTCCACATATGAACTGACATCTGCAGGCATCCACTGGCGAGCCCAACACCGCATCGCCTACCGTATCTTCCACCCCTGTGAGTCCTGAGAGGAAGTATACAGTACTCAATCATGTGTTTTGTAGCCCGAGGCGACAACGAAGTCAGCTGGTGGACTATCTTCGTTGACAGCCATTGCAGTCTGTGTCGTGGGACGTCTTCTCTTGTGAAATGCATTGTCATTTGACCGATGACGTCATCCCTTTTCTTCTCCTTATTCTTCCTCCTCGTGTTCATATCGCCTTAATATTTCATTTGTGATTGACATGCCTCTCTGAACCCCGTGACATTCTCTCATTGCCTTGACAGATAAGCTCCTATTTACAGTTTGAGATATGAATAGTTGTTATTCTCCATTGACCACAAACGCTGTTTATTTTGCCTCGATATAAATTGTTTTCTACTCTGAGACTGCAAATTCTCTTGAGTCTTCTTCTTCTGCATGAGAACGTTTCCACGATTGGAAAGACTCTTCTCTCCTCTGTCCACTCTGCAACGATGTCCTGCCCACTCTCCCCCTCAGGGGGCTGCCAGCCACGGCCAGGCACGACGTTCCCTCAAGAGATAGCCTAAGGGTCGAGAGAGGAGAGAGAGTAGAACGACCAGAGACACAGAGAGTAGGAGAGAGTGACAGACAGTCAGAGTGCCGTTGCACTTTGGAGACTAGTGCATCCACGAGAGAATGTTCGCAACAACCAAACCCTGCGACTTCATGTCTCTTGACCAAACTACCGTAATCCCATCCGCTTCCTTTTTTCGTGCCAAGACTCTGGAACTGAATCAAATGATGCAGAAGAGATAAGGATTAGGGGATTATCCTAATTCGTCTCGTCTGCAAGGGGTGGTTGATGCATAGATCTGTTCGTTGTTCTTCCCTGTACCCCTTCTCTTCATGTTACTGCAAACTCTAACCTACTTTTGCACCCTTGTTGGATAGAGAGGATGGAAGAGGCTTCAAGGTCGGTCATCCTTTCTCATTCACTCTCCTTTCCACGACCATTCGCCCAGTCCCGAACTCCCCTTTTTGTACCATATTATAATACGGTAATTGTCAGATCATAAGCTGTCTGCCGACTGTACGAATCGGTTCAATATAAGATGTGTCCACTCATTCCTCTCTTTCTCTGTCATCTCTCCACTTCATTCAATCTCTCATCCTCCTTAGACAGTCGTTGTTTATACAGCCATTCGATCAATGTCCCCCATCGGGACAGTCTGACCTTTTCTCCCTCAGGCATTGCACTTACAATGCCCTTTCACTGTGTCTGTAACCACTGCAGACATGTAATCAGGAGGACATAGTGCACTCCAGTCCCAGACCCTTCCCCTTCTCTTTCCATTGACCTCTACTCAGTCCTGGTCATTCTTCATTATTTCCCCTATTGACAGGCTCAAAGGAACCTCCGACCTGCACCCTTTTCCTCCTTTCTCATTGTCAATATTTTCGATGTTACTGGTATTTCTTCTGGATACATCTATCACATGCTGCACAGTTGTCTGTTATCGTCTCTTCACTGTTGACTTCTAGTCTGTCTATCGTATGACCCCTCCCCTTCCTATTCCTTCTCTTCTCGTATCCACATTTTCCATTTCCTGGCACCACTTCGCACCGTTTTGGACATTCGTCCGTGTATGCCTTCATCCCATTTCTCTTCCACTCTTCACTTCTCGCAGTTCAAGAAAAGTGTTTGTTGTGGGTTGAGAGTTGTGATTGTCGATAGATTACGGTAGGTGAACGACAGAAAGTCGTGCAGGGACCTCATTAAGGGGGTTTATGAAAGCCCGTCGGGGCATATCCTCGTCTCCTCATCTCTTCTTTTTGTGTGGCTAAACGAGTGTCTGTCTGTCATCTCTGTCTCTCTTCATAATCCATACTCTCTCACTCATTCTGTGGTCCCTTTCAGTTCCCTTGACCATCTGTTCCTCTTCAACCCCTTTTCCCCCTACAAACCCCCCAGGCCCCCCTTCCCTCTCCGATAGGATTACTGTAAGATGAAGTGTCAAACCCTTTGACCTTCCATTCGCAACGACCCGTGCTGTTGCATTCAACCCATTCCCATTATTCAGTCTCAACGTCTTTTGGCGGGTTTTTGCAACCAAAATTGGGGCGCAGTTTGAATCGAGTCGAAATCTCATGTTGCCGTCCATTCACTAATAGTCGTGTGACCATTTGAATGAGGTTGTTGAGGATGTTGAAAGAGGGTTGTCCCTTGGTTGTCCAGATGTTTTCTTATCTCTCAACTAACCACAATCTCTCCTTGTCCATTCGTGATAATCAGTGCTGAGGGTTCGTGCCAGTCACAAGAGAGTCAATGCATAGAGAAGGCTTTCCCCCTCTGAAAATGACAGCCATCCTTCTTGTACAACTGTGACAACGACTTGCTGTCTCATTACAACTAACTGATCATTTCGTTATTTCACAGAGAATAATGTCTGATTTCTCCGTATATTTAGCTGATACAATCTGTCTCTCAGGTGCAAAATATTTAGTCGCTGAGTAGCAGATATAATCAGGTGGAGAAAAATTCTGAAATTTAAACACAGACATTTTCCGTGTGTTGTTGTCTTCTCCCAAAAGACAGACCTGTGGTTCTGATCAGACAAAGAGACTGCAATGTTGTGTGGGACTGGAGGGTGTCCATCTCCCTCCCTCCACCCCTTTGACCCTTCCATCATTCACTCTACTACACAACCCACCACTACCACCACCCGCAACAATCTCTATTCCCTTCCCAAAGGGACGATGCGCCAAAAATTGGCGCGTCTACAGACAAAAAGAGTATTGAGGGTGCATGGAGGGATGTGTCCTTTGACTGTCCTTCCATTGACAAAGACCCTTGTCCAGTATCAATTCGTCTTCATCCTCTACCGTATCCCATCTCATTCTGTGTGGGAATCTATCTGTTGTGTATTCGTTGATTGTGCACCTCAATTGTCGACCATCCGTTCTCTTCCTGTGTGTATCTCCACACACAAACGTCGAGTACTAGGCAGTGACGGGTCACCACTTCTCTCCCTTCTCTTCCTTTCCCTTCACATACTCTCGAGTCTCTCTCTCACTCTTCCGTTCCACTACACACTATTCCTGATCAAGCCCCAACTAATGACCCTACCAGTCAGTCCTCCCCTTCAAATACATCAATCACTTCTCATAGTCCTTTCGCCCTTATTGGCCTTGTCCACATCCAAATTGTTCAGTCCATCGCTCTCTCCTCGATGGCTTAATATTTTAATAGCCCCCGCAAGGCCGTGCTGTCCCGTACTTGCGTAGCCGATTACTGCAGTACGATTACTACTAGTAGATCCCCCTCTCGGTTGTCAGGCTTAGTCTGCCCTCACCTGTTCACAGAAATCCCCGTTCTCCCCTTTCTTCCTTTAGTCATGGATACTCTTTCACCCAAGCTTCCATGGCCTCTCGAGGACGACTCATCATTCTCATTTCTTCCCTTTTGTTAGTATTCGGAGGAATGAATCATTCATTCATCGTCGGAATCAGAGGACGCATACGAATGATTCAATCCCGCATACACAGAAAAAATACTTCTGATCTGTCGGTGGATACTACCGCTGGATGGTAGCAACAAGAGAGGCAAACTACCATAATGCGGTAATATCTACCGACAAATCGGAAGTATTTGTTTTGTGTTTATATAACGAGACCAATCAGTGGCCCATTCCATCTTTCCGTTATCTTTACTTCTTCACCTCATCTCTTCTCAATACTTCGCAGTGACCACTTTTTGCATTGAAAAAGTGGGACACCCGTTGAGACTGGCACAAAAAGTGAAGTGTTGCGAAGAGAAGAGAGAATAATGATGATCGAGAGTGAGAGAAGAAGACTGATAGAGGGGATACTCGATGGACGAATGGTTGTACTATTGAGAGAAGGGGAAAGTACATGGGAAACATAGACGGGCTCTAATACCACACTGTCACACACGCGGTGGTTTACACTTTGGAGTTGATTTATGGCCCCCTTTTACCATACCAAAGGAACAGTGATATTGGCTATATCATCATAGTGTGATCACTGTAGATTTCCCCGTGAGAGTCGCTCCTATTGTGTCCTGATATTCTCCTCAGCTCTTCCCCTTTTGCTCACTATCAATGGGTTCAGAACTATAAGAGTGCATGACATGGTGTCGCTATCAGTTGACACGGACTAGCACGGGACAAGCCGCTTTTGGAAGGAAAGGCACTTGATATGAGAGTCCTTTTGTGTGAGAGAGGGAAGCCGAATGGTGTTCCACAGAGTAGTATCTAGGTAGTAGTTGTCGTCCTTGACCCTTTGAATGTAAGTCTCTCCTCCTCTCCCCTCCCCCCTAATCCCCCCTTCTACCCCATGCTTCTCAACCTACAACATCTACCTACTCTGGATGTCCCATCATCCTCAAATACTCATTTCCTCTCTGAATGTTGCCAACGCTAATTGTCCCGTACCCGATAGCATCAATCGCGTTCATTTGTCATCATCCTTGCACTTTACTCGTTTGCAACTACTCTACTCTTTACTGCAGTACTCTCCGGCAGATTATACAATTCAGTTTCCCCTCCTCTTCGACTCCTTCTTCTTCTTGTCCTTGGACCATTCTCTTCTCTCATCTTCACATCTCTACATTCACCTACTTTCCCTTCTTCTTCCATTTGTGCCCTCCAGTACCTCTCTTGACCCCTCCAATTGTCTCTCTCTACCGCCATTCCTCCGTGACCGCATCCGTGGAATTGCCTCTGATTACCGTATCCCCTCCTGCAGATCAATGCCGTCGTTCACGGCTCTCGAATGGTGGAGGAGGGGGGAGAAGGACAAAGAAGCGATGGCTGAGGAGGAAGCGAGGTACGGTAGTAGTTCAATTGGGTCAACAACATGATGGATTAGAGATAAGACCGCACAGACAGTCATAAACTTCTCCTTGTTACAGAGCCGTGGAGGAGCCAAGAACCTACAAACGAACACTCCATGAGCGACTACGAATGGTTATCGTTAACCAGGTCAGAATGTTTAACCCACTCAACTGCCATAATGATTGATGCCTTCCGGTTGAAATGTCATGATATTGACCTCGTTCAACTACCGTATCCTTTCAGACACTACTGGCACAGTACTTCAAGCTCGTGGTCCTCTTCGTCATCGCGCTCGTGCACGTTTTCTACGCCAGGGACTTCCTCACAGTATTCAGGTAAAATAACTGCTTCCTTTATTTTTAGTAATTTAATGTTCTAATTATCGATTGATTTATCGTAATTGTTCAGAGAAATGGAACTCTTCCTCACTGTGGCCATTTCACGGTCTCCGGATGCAGAGCACGCATCCAAGACGCAGTTCCTCATCAATCTTCTTGTTGACGTGAGTTTCAAACATTTGTGATTCTCGATTAGAAAGATCTCCTCACCTACCGTATCCTTGATTGCAGTACAAGAAGAACTTGTGGATCTCCGTGTCTGCAATGTGCGCCTGTCTATCGGCCTCGTGCTTCTTCCTTCTTCTGCTCAGGGAAGAGGCGTACAAGCCCAAATACGTTTTCATTGTGAGTGAACGACCCCGTGCGGAATTTACGTATTTACACGACCCCGTGAGGAATCCTCCGTTCTTCAGATGAGATTCGTTGACTTCTGCGTCTTCATGGCCATGCCTGCCCTCCTCTATGCCAGACTCCTCTTGGTGCGAGCGACTCTCGCTCATTCAGGTATGGATTCTCGAAGGGAAGGTCTGGTGTGCGGTAATGACGTCATCATTTGCAGACGAGGGACTTATGGAGGCAGCGAAGAACGCCCATCCTGCAGCCCTGATGAACAGACTTCACTGTTCCATTGCTGCGAGAGAGAATGTAAGTGGGGGGAGGGAACAGACAACGAGAGAAAACAGATGGAAACACATTGTAGTGACTTATGAAGCCTGAAATGTGTAGACGCTTCCTTTTCAATTAGTCATGTCAGCCATTCCAAGAATGAGACATTCAACACATTGTACAAAGACCATGTAGACAGGGAGAAAGACACAATGAATTTCATTCCAATAACTAAATGTATTCCCATTCAGGTTCCCCTCTGCTCGACCATCATCGAACGTTCAGTCTTCCCCGTTATACTCCTTGAATATCTCGTTGCCCTCTGTCTCATCACTGCTGCATACATTGGACTCGCCTATTTGGTACGATATCATATCAAACAGTCCGTTCAACATTGTCCTCTTCAGATAGTCTACTGCATCAAGCACTGGTTCCCTCATGTCTGTCATCATCACGAGAGAAATCAGGAGGAGGAACAACCAAGGACTCCGTGCAGGTACGGTAACATTCGAACTACGGGTTACTGTACCTGTAGTTGACCCTATTGATTGTTATCTTCAGATGTCGTGCCTCCCCTCCTGCATACACCGTGACTCGTACTCGTCTTGGTTCCTCTCGTCCCCTTGTACAACATCCATACGCTCCCTTGGGTACAGAACAATACGCATAAGATCTGATCCCCCTTCCCCCTTCCTCCTCTCAAGCTTTATCCTTTCATTTCTCTGCAATCTCCTCCCATTGTTGTCGTTTTTGGTAGCCACCGGCCTCCGCCCAGGCCCTCCCCTTCCATGACCAATCCGTGATAGCACAACCTGCAAGGTACACACATACCGTATCCTACAGTATCTCTCTCCCCTACCGTATCCCTCTCCCTACCGTGTCCCCAGCAGGACTGAGGAACGCTGTAGCCCCTACCCTGCAATACTCTACAAGAGCAATGTTCAGAGATTATATGGTTATTTTTTTCTAGTTCAGTCCGCTTTACACTTTACGGTCCCTATCCAATCCCCGTCCCTTCTTTCCCTTATTCAGGTTTCTAACCTTTCGTGGCAATATCCATCCTACCGTAATTCTTCCCACTTCCCCTTTCACAGTTCCCCGTGGTTGCATACACATGATGCCTCGTGATTCACTATTCGGCGCAAGTCTTTCTCTCTGACTGTCTGCCCTCTCCACGCCTTGCACGCTCTCTCGTCGGCCTTTGGCATCTCTCTTACAGTAATGATTATTGATTGATTTCTCTTCCTTCGAATGCCTTTCATTCTCAAGTCCTTCAATCTCCAGTCATTCTTCGGTTTCACAACATTCAGCCTACTATTTATTGGTTTGTCGCCCGAGTCATCCCGTTGTTTTCTTTCAAATCGTCCCCCTTTTATTTATTGTCTTGTGTTTCCCACGACGAATTCCCTGCTCGGCTACCGTAATCTGGTCGAAGATTCGTTTTCCCTGTTTCCGCACGTTGTTCGATTCGAGTGCATTCTTTCCTTCTCCACTGGCACATCTTCTTCTGCCATTCTCTTCCCTTGCAATTACTGTACATACCGTAATCCAAATTGTCTCATATAGGTTCTAGTTTTGTTGTAAACGTGTAAGCAACACGCTCGCTAAGACGAAGTGAATTATTACAGATAAAGACTCTGATCTCTTTCTAAACAATGAAACAGTTGTCCACACATCGAACGACGATTTGAGTTGGGAAGGTGTAGAGGTGGATATCAAAGTATAGAATCACATCACATCATGGGAATGAACAGAAGTTCAACATTATTTATACTTCTAATTCAGAATCAGAAGGGAAGCATACATAATCAAGTCGACAATGATCCTTATGTTAAAAAAACAAGATGTTTCGACAGCATTCTTGAAATTGTGCACACAGAGAAAATACTGCAAATTCCCCTCACGATACAAAGTCAGTTTCAAACTGCCAGTATTAGCAGTAATACTGTCAATATTGGCAGTTTGAAACTGAAATGTGAGGGGAAATGGCAGCAAGTGATGAACGTGCAAGTCGACAATTGTACTAAAAAAATTCATATGAGGGTTTCATTGAACTTGATATCCTCATCATCGTTTCATCCCTCAGAATAGCCTCTGAGAGGCGGGGGAAAACTATTCAGTGGCTGAATTCGTTCATACGTCAAGTGAAGCCTTTGATTCCATGGGACTTCAACTCCCACGGTCACCCACAATGGAGGATGAATGGAGGGCTGAGATCTCTCAGTCTTTAATTTGAGTCCCGAAGAGGAAGGTTGATGGCTTCAAGGCTACCGTATCCCCTAATGCTGTTTTGATACCTATGGTCTCTTCCAATTCTCTATGATTGAGGTAATACACAGTGATGTCTCTCCGATTCTTCATTCTCTGTATCATCGTCGCCATCTGCCACGCAACCACGGTATTTGCCAGTTTCAATATCAATAGTAAAGTGTATTTGTGATTCGTCTAATCTCCATTGACCGGTTGAATGCTCCACGTAAGAGATCACAAATGAGTAGACGAACGGCAAATGCCTCTTACTATTGACTTTGAAATCATGAGTGGATAATATTGACATTTCCTGAATTTCGATGGTGATTTCCTCATTTCAGCACGGCGCTGCAAAGGAGAATCAAATGAAGAGGGTAAGTGGAACTATTTTCAATTGAGTGTGGAAGTTTGGCCACTCAGGACGATTTAATGGGATTCGGAGACATTTCTGCCATTGACACTCTTGGAGGAATCGGATTGGGAAAGCGATCGCCCATGTATGCGCTCAATGATGTCAGTGGCCTATTGGTTATGTTTTCGCCCAGGCAATCAGAAAGTCGTGGTTCAGTTCTTGAAAATGTATAATTTTCACAGATGAACACACGCCCCTTCCGATATGGCGTCGGACTTCGATTCTAAAAAGGAAAGAGGAGGGATTTGATTTTTTCTTTCATTTTCATTGCATAGACAGTTCACAATCTTAACGAGGACACGATAAAGGGATTTGGATGTTGACTCGAGTACTATTCAGACATTCATAAAGAAATAATTAAATTGAACCAAGAAGCTTTTTTCACTTATTCTTATCCCACACACATCTGTACTTTACACACATCATTCTTCATCAGTCTTGCAAAGGTCGAGTTCCCATAACAAATATTCCGTGGGCTCCGTGGGTGAACGTTTTATGGCTGGATCTATCACAAATATTTTTCCTGACTATGAAAGCAACCATCTTCTCACAAGAAGTTGGTTCCTTACAACATGGTTGATATGAAAGTATTCGTGATAACTCTTTGTGAAAGTCAAAACATCCGGGCAAACTCAATCCTTATCATCTCTCCTTTGTTGTGAAAGAAGAATGAATCCTTCAATCGATGTCCATTTCTCTCAAGGGGGAAAGGTCAATCTATGCAGGACAACTCTTTCCTTCTTTCTCTCCTCTCGGTCACTCAAGGTTCAAACTGTCACTCAATCTACTCGCTTATCTCTTACAACACCTCATCTTTCTCTTTTTGCAGTCTGCTCTATCCCAGTTGGTCGGAAACTGACTCCTTCCTTGTTTTGTCCAACATTTGTTGTTTATGTCCACCTATTCAACTCCCGTCTCTCTACCCAATCCTACAATTCCTTTCTCTTCTCTTACGTACTTTTTCTCAGGTTTATTCAACATAACTTATGCATATTTATCGTTCTTCGGTCACACCAATTCGCTGTGATTCTCCTCTGCCCAATCATCTTATTTTCCCTTTATTCCATTGTTGAGAATGGTCGCTTCCCCATTTCATCTCTGTCTTCTCTTCCCTCTCTTCACTCTCGTACTCTCTCGTTGTGAGGATGGAGTGGACAACGCAGTCACAATGAACGATCTCTTCAACGGTGAGAATATGAATAAATTAATAAATATAATATTGTCAATGCTCACTTTGGTTTGCGTCATTATGACCTTTACAACCAAAATATCTTTGACCATGAATTCCGGACAAGAGAAAAATATAAATTCGTATGTGAAATATAAAATTTGTTTAGGAGCCAAGAACGTCGTTTTCGAAGACTTTGTGATGCTGACTTATGATAACAACAAGAGACCGATCTGTGAGAATGGAAAGGGAAAAGTGGCCATTCCCGGATTCATGCGATTCTCTCAAGGTTCTGATTTCATTCTTAACACGTGCTTCAGTCGGACATTGCCAAGATCATGGAATTATCTTTGTTCAGGACAAGTGCGGGTGAAGAAGTCGGTGGAGATCTCAGGAGCACTCAAATTGGATCTGTCTCTCAAGAAGAATTCCATGTTTGTGGGTACTGTATGTAAGAATGGAAAGAGCGCCAATGCATTCGTCGGCGATGACTTTTGGTATTTCACAATTCATTATTTATTAATTAAATATATTAATATCAGTGGCGTGGACGTCTTCCAATTCACGTCGCCAGCCCTGTGGAAGAAGTTCTCCAAGGAAGGACTGTACGATATCAAGTACGCATCTTTTGATGACTATTCGACCTCTAAAAACAACTCAAACTGTGTGCAGAAATGCGATAAATTTGAGTAGTTTCAGTGTCAAAAGAGTGTATTGAATGATTAAGGGACATTCCCGGCGATTGGACTGACATGAAGCCAATCATTCTTCAGGAGAATCCATACATTGAGGTTGGATAATTATGAGTTACCAAATTTCTTCCAATTAGCACTTTTATCTACCAAAGAAATCAATAGTGCTCAATTAATCAATGTAAAATAATGTGAATCTCTATTATAATCTAGTGTTCATAATTAATCGTCACCTAAATTTTCGTTTGAGGGTGAATGGGAAGTCTCATTCCGCCTGTCGATGGGTCACGAGGCTGTGGGAGGAGTGAAGATTGGAAAGGGATGGCTGACAGTCACAATATCTGAGACAAAGGAGGAACTATAGATCAAATTTCTTCATGTCAAAACTTGTGATATTCTCAATGTAGAATTGTGATTCAATTTCTGTCAACGGGTCTTTGTAGGCAATCAACTTTTTCCGTTCTTGTCATTGTCTGAATTCGGCTCCAAGCCTCTGTTGTTGCGTATTTTTTGCGTGTGATTCACTTGAGAACTGATAAAGAAGTTATTTACAAACATTGTGGGACAAAGGGTGAGTCGTGGAGGGATTATATATGAGTAAATGGAGAAGAAGACGATAGTGAAGGAAGATGACAATCGGTCCTCTCACTAGAATGATTGTCTCTCGTATGAAATGGACTGGAGTTAGGAGGAGTCGAGTGAGGAACAACACTCCAGGAAGGACTCACTGAGAGGAACCACAAAACAAATAACAGAATACAATGATATCAATCAGAGACAGTGCATAAAAGACAACAGTATTCCATAGGACATCACTTATATTTATCACGCCTGTATCTCGCATTCTCTCTGTTTCAGAAATGAGGTGGCTTCCACTATTCGTGTTGCTTCTGTCACCGACTGTAACTCTACAAGCGGACAATCAAGGAATATGGGGATTTATTGGTGCGTTAAACTGTGATTCGAAACCCAGAGTTTCAATTTGTCGCCCAGTCGGAGAAATTTTTCTGTTTGTGATGATGAACTAATTATTTTTTCACTAACCTCAAATTCAGACGATGTCTTTGAATTTCTTTGTGCTCGATGCAAAGACTTTCTGAACACAGTAGACAACATCATCGAGAAACAACCATTCAAAAAGGTTACTGATTCTATTTACAACTAGTCATGTTTTTACACTTTCGTTTCAGGAACTGGATACACTCTGTCGACGGTTTATTCCTGAACCCACTATACAAGGAATTTGCGTGAACGTGGTTGATTCGATTCTGGGAGGAATCTACGATCAATTGAGGAGACTTGAACCAGGACCACATGTTGGATGCAACTGCTATATATAATAAAATGGAAGATGTTGAGGTCTGTTCCTCCCTTCGACTTTGCCTCGAGTGCGGAGTGCCCGGTAATTTCGTGAGTTTCAGTCAATTGATAGATTTTTGAATGTTCAATATTTACTTCATTAACTGACTCCATTAGTCCTCTTGACCCTCACCACGCAATGTTTTCCAGGGCGAAATGGTTTCCGGTGTGGATCATAAGCCAACGATTCCTTCTGATCTCTTCGGTGGATGGGGAATGTTCGAGAAGTCCACACCTGCCAGTACGTATTACTCACTAATATATATTACGAGTAATGACAGTATCCTCATAATTGCTGACATTACTGCACTTTGAAGTGATTTGCTTTGTTTTTGTCTTCCATTGTACTCTTATCATAGCAATCATTTGAATTCCCTGCAGATCTTCCCTTCCTACGAGCGAAGAGAAACGACGACAATACGAAGGAAGGGGAGTCCCAACACGAAAGCGAGATTACGGTAGAAGGATCGGTGACGGAGAAAGAGCAGAGTGAACACAACCAACACTCTTTCGTCAACCTCAAGAACAAGAACGACAAGGAGCCATTCCAGCCTGAGGTCTTCTACGTAAAGGTCAGAGAAGCCTTGTGCTTGAATATAACATTGTTGGTTTCAGAAACGATAGTTTTGTCAGGTATTGATTGATTGTAAGTTGTATTGATTGATTTGAGGTTGCTCAACTGGCCGAAGTCGTGAATAGACTACGAAGACACGCAGAAGGAGTCGAGGAATTCCCCCCAGACTTCAATTTCTAACCCGCCTCTCATATCGTCCGTCATTCATTGTGTGTCCTTCAGTTATTATGCATGATTCTCACATTCTTATCATTCCCTTTCATCACATAAACAGAGTAACTAAACAGTGGAAGGATTGGTTGCTAACACACACAGAAAAACTGTCGATTTTCACAGTTTGAAACTGAAGTCTAGCCATAGTTTAAAATCTGTTGTTCGGTGACGTTTCAAATTGTGTACTCAATCGACAGTTTAAACTGCGAAAATAGACAGTTTTTTCTCTGTAAGAAGATGAGATCACAGTCAATGGATGACATTGGAACAGGAAAGGATTTTGATGGAAGTGAGGAATGAGAGAAAGAGAGATAAAGGATGGGCTAATCCTGCCAGTTGTCTCTTTTTGCCTTAGTATTCCTCCAAAGGGAAATGAATCAGAGATCCTCATCCCTTATTCTTCTTCTGGTCGGAATTCCCTTGTCTTCGTGTGATTTCTCTCCTGATTTCTCTAAATGGCTTGAACAATCGTATGGAGGACCGATTAGAGATCAACTTGAGAGGTGAGACTAATTGATTGAATTTCACCACGAGGCAGAGCCAGTTCCTCCTTTCAATTGCGTTTCTCCGTGAAATCACGGGCAACTTTCACTTGTATGATTGTGAGGCAATCGGCTGAATCCCATACGAAATTGATACATTGATCTTCAGCGACGTAATAACATCTTTTTTGGGAATGACTTTGATAAATACTTTGAAATGAAATTTCTATATTGATCTAAACATGAGATATCGCGAACAAGACAGGATTCCTTGTGCTTTGTGGCATTGTACTTCCTTGCAGACGAGATTTGGGATATAAAGGATCATTTGGAGGAAGAAAAACTCCATTTGAGCCTCTCAAGCACCAACCCGTCATCTTTGTGCATGGAGTATCAGATGTGGCTGGATACAAACCAAAGCAGGCTGCAGACCATTTCAAGTACGATTTATTCATCGGTTATCACAAAGGATTGGAAATGAATTACACCTGGTCATTATTTATTATTCAACGAGTGATTGATATGTAGGCAGTGAATTGCAGGACAGAAGGATACACTGATGCGGAGCTCTACTCCACCACTTACTTCAACGGAGCACAGGGAAATCCACTCAAATGGGCTGAGTACTCAATGAAATGCGAATATGTCAAACAGGTGGTTTCACTTACCCAATTGGTTTGAAACACCTCTGCAAACTATTCTGTATTCCTTCCCAGGTGCGTGCCCTAATTGTCGCTGTTCGATTCTACACTGGAAGAGCCGTGGACGTCGTCAGCTTCTCCCTCGGGGTTACTGTAGCGAGAAAGGCAATTCTGGGAGGTGAGAGCAGATTATTACAGCTGTTTCTCCTGGCTTTTTTCTATGCGTCTTATGTTATTGAGAATGAAGGACAGAATTACACATTTTACGAGAGTGAAACATATTTCGTGCAGGTCGTTGTGTGGACACTGGGGAGGATCTCGGAGGTCCTCTCACAAGGATTGTGGACACTTTTGTAGGAGTCGCTGGACCCAATCATGGAATATCACTCCAGGTGGGAATAGAGTCTCTTTGTTCACAATGTCATACAATGGGACTCTTTTTGATCTGTTTATTGCCCTTGAGAAGTCTCAATCTGTCGATCAGAGAAAGATAATTCCGAGGATGAGAAGGGGCAGAAGAGAACGAATGAGACTGTTGAGAGACGTCTTATTGGGAATGATCGCAATCTGAAAAGGGGATCAAATTGAACTGGGAATTATCGATTGATTGAGAACCATGGTGGTTTTTTGCTATGTGAATCAGACAGATGTTTCAATGTAGACTGGTCGTCTGTGCTCACCTCCAGTTTCTGGTTCTCATATGAATTGCATTCGTCTGCAGCACAGATACAAATGATTTTCTGTCCCTCCTTCACACATCCCGTTTCCACTGCATTCACGCAATCACCTCAACAATCACTCTATACTACTGACTTGTCCTTTATCTTATTCACAACGGAGAGATCAGCTAGAATGCCCCCTAATTAGTGTTCGATTTATCCGAGTGACTATATCTCCACGAGGAATAAGAAGAGTGCATTCTCCCCATTTCACCTTTGGCACTCGTCACTACGTTGGTCTCGGACTTTTCTGCTTGCAGTCTACAGAGACCTGAAAGGGGAATGATCATCTTTAAATTGGGAAGAACGACCAACCTTTACAAACTCCCGTGGTTGTTCGGTTAGACATCAAACCTCCTGAATTCTTCATTCATTGTTGTGTTCAAGAGTGAACTGACCATTGAAACAGTTGAGTGATGAATTGGTGGTGGTGGTCTTGTCCCCTTTGATGGTGTTGACCAGAAGAAGACAAAGAGTGAAGAGAAGAAGGAACGACCGACCAAAGGGAGACATTCGAATGAGAATGATCAATAGTAGAGTTTCAGTCAGCCATTCTGAATAGACAAAACATAATTTCCAATCGATATTCCTTAGTCTCATAATGAAACATGAAAAAAATAATAAGAGAAAACGTTTGAGGTGGGACCAGGAGTGGCCATTCCTGGTTGTGCCTTCTCTCTCATTCCAATCTGCAATGAAGTAACTGGACTCTACTCTGGTATATGTCCACGAGAGTCCGCGTATCTACAGGTTGGCTATTGAATGTTGAAATGCGTCTCAAACAGTGTACTCTTCTTGTTTCTATGGCTTATCCTCTAGTTTGTGAAATTAGCTGAATAAGTTATTACAGGATATCAACCAGTATTCTCACTACGAGGGCGCTCATGTCTATTCAATCTACACAACATCGGATCAGATAATAGGACACACTGTCTGTGGAAGGGTATGACACTTACAGTAATCCTTTGCCATCTCAATCGATATATCATTCAGATAACAACGCAAGTACCAGGACATGATGGAGAGAGATCGTTCAACAATGGATGGAAACATGATGACGTTTGAATTTTGTATTTTGGGTCCTGATGACGTCATTCCTTCCAGGTCTTCCACAAAACTCATCATCTTCAATTGCTAATGGTGCGAAATCATGTCATAAATTAGGAAACATCGGCCACAGTGTGCTTTCTACACCACTGGAGTCTTTCGCTGCTCAGAATCTGTAGCTTTACAAGTGCCGTAATAAATTATTCGAGTTTATTCAAGTTTATCTCTGTGTCAGTATCGATTAGGGTTATGGATACGGTAGCTCTTCTTCCCGGGACGCCGATCAGTTCAAAGGCACATCGTAGAATTCGTAGAACGTTGGTTCCAAGTCGGTTGCGATGGATGGATGGCCAAGAAGAGTGTCGTCTGTGGAAGACTAAAAGATGGATTGTGTCAATTGGGAAACGTCGACCACACCACTGACCGTTTGGAGTGCGCGTAGACTGTTTTTGTGGTATTCCTTTGCGTCGACTTCTACCAATTCTGGCAGTTCCCTCTTTGAGAGAAGTGGAGTACGGTCATCCCCTGGAGCGAATCTTGTGTCAAAGACTGCCGATGCTTCTCGATCTGTAAATAGAGAGGATCATTACCGTTCGCAGTGAAGTATTGTGTGGCAGTGACAGAAGACTTCTTGGACGAAGTGGAGGATCGAGAAGACTCGGCAGTGGAGGCAACAGGTTGAGATACTACTGTAAGGGGATACTGTAGCTATTGGATCGATAACAAGTATACCGTACCAGTATCGTCATCGTCGTTGACCGTTCTCTCACTCGCAGTCTTCCATTGTCCACAGTTATCAGAAGAACAAGGCAGACTGACCACTTCTGAAAGATCAAAAGATCAAAGATCATTCACTCCAAGTATCACCTGCACACGCAGTTCTGGCCTGTTTACCACACATGAGAGTGAAGAGGGGAATGAGGAGAAGAGACAGAAGGGGGAAGAGGAAGGGAAGAAGAGCGACCGTCATCCATTCAGTGAGGAGGGAAGAATGAGGGGACATGAGTGTACTTTCGAGCAATTGTCTAGATACTTCTGTCTAGACATTTATGGAAATGGAACTTCATACAGACATGGCCGGTCAGAATGAAAGTGAGACGACCATTTGGTCGGTGCATGCAATGTGCGTTTATATTTAAGTCCAGACCACGAGTAGAACGAGATTATAAATTAATCTCTTTTATTATCCCGTATTTCATACTCAAAAATATATATCAAGTGTCCATTTCTGTTCTCGTAATGCTTTATTTCCTTTTCTTCCCATTGTCTTTTGTGTTCACAGAGTTCTTTATCTGCTCTTGCAACGAATTGGTCATTCTCTTCAGTTCTTCTTCAAACGATCACAATTCAATTGTAGTAAGAGAGAGAGGCACACATTCTTTCCTTTTGCATCTACGACAAAAACCAAGTAAGGGACTTATTTTGTACGAGATCGAAAGTATTGGAGGTAAAACCATGTTTGTAATCTGAGAAGTGGGAGAAGGCATTCATTCAGTCTACGCTAGAACTCTTCACACGGCAAAAATGATGATGTTGGAATGGAATAGAGTTGACAGGCGCCCAGCAAACAGCGACATCGTCCTGAAACACATTTCAGGTATTCAGGAGAGTGATGAGTTAAAGGAGCTGTCCCACGAACTTTTTCGAGTATAAACTAGGAGCGCAGCTAGATCGCTTTCCTCAAAACAGGAGGTTCTAAGTAGGTTTCACATTTTT